>CAUYRT010103065.1:0-42552 GCA_963574885.1 Lepilemur ruficaudatus | reverse complement strand
TTAACCAGTTTTTCATTCTCAGCCAGTTAAAAAGTTTAAACAATACACTAAGGAGAGGTAGCAAATTGGTCTGACTTACACAATATGATTCTAAAGAGAACACAGACAGACTCTTCTTTAAGAAGGGAGGGAGAGGAAGAGACGTGCTAGAGAGAGCCAGAAAAGGAAATTTAGGGGAAAGGGAAGAGCTAAAGAAAGGGAAAATGGAAGGGAGGAAAGTCTTCATGTCCTTGAGCAATTTATTTATTCCCTAAGGACTGCATCTTCTCCAGCTTTCTCCGGAGCTTGGGGAAGGCAAGTATACTTGGAGTTGGTCAGGGGGCTGCCATGGGCGTTGTCTGTCTCTTCTCCCACTCCCATCCTGAACACTTGTTCCTATATTTCAGAAAGTGCATTTCCCCACAGGATGGAGCAGTGTGTGTCCTGGACCGTTTTGCCTCAGAGAACATGTAAAGGGAAGGCCTGAATAATTAATATGAGGAGGGAAAGAAAGTGGCATCTCATTAAGCAAATGACTCTTCGTCTTTAAGAGCGAGCCTAGAGGGTAAGAAAGCCTCAGTGGAATGAGATCTCCATTAGTATGTGAGCACTGTTACCCCAATTGGAAGGGTGGAAAGAATAGGGGAAAAGGATGGAAAGAAAAGTCCTAAAGAGCTTTGTGGACTAATTTAATGAATATTTAGAATAATAAAGTAACCCAAAGAAATCCCGCGGTCCTCAGGAGGCTCCGTTTCCCAGAATAATAATCAAAGAAAGTAATCCAGGAGCAAAGAAGAAATCAAACATGCATTCCAATCTTTAGAGATGCAAATCTCTAAAAGAACACTATAGGGAAGCAGATTCATAACCCAGAGGACACTTTTTAAATTCCCTTTCTCTCCTAAGTCTGCACCTGACAGAAGCTTTTGCCCACCAAATCTTCTAAATTGTCCCCAGTACCCTGGCCGTATGTTTATTCTTCCCTCCTACCCCTTCAATCCCATTTCTCTTCTTCTCCCAACTCTTCACAGCAAAAGCTTACAAACTGGGGAAAGAAAGTACCCTTAGAGAAGTGCTGTTTAGTGTTTAGTATAAATATAATATAAACCACACACATAATTTAAAATTTTTCTAGTAGCCACATTAAAAAAAGGAAACAGGTGAAATTAATTTCAATAATACATTATGTTTAATCTAATATACCCCAAATACTATTATTTCTACATGTAATCAGCATAAAAATCATTGAGATGTTTTACATTTGTTCATACTATGTCTTTGAAATCCAATATATATTTTACGTTTATAGCACATCTTAAAAGGGACTATCTGCATTTCAAGTGCCTAGTAGCCATGTGTGGCTAGTGGCTACCATGTTGGACAGTGAACACTTACAGTCTGGGTGAATGGGCAGGGAAAGAGGACAGACTTGGCCCCAAATATGGGGACATAGCCTGGTTCATGAAGAAGTTTTCACAAGTTGGTGCAGTGGTAAAATGATAAGAAAAAGAACAGTGTGCTGAGTTTTCCTTAGAGACAAATGTATTCAATTTTTTCAATTTTGAGATTATGTCTCTGCCAAAATGAAATGCTCCTCACAGAAATAATCATTCATGAAATAATGGTAATTGATGGTAGTCTTATTCTTTGTAATGTCCTCATGTGGCTAAAAGATGGTAACTACAGTGTCCTTCCCATTAAAACAAAAGTTTTACTGGACCATGATATCCAAGTGACAGGAAAGCCAGCTTTATAGCACTGATAGTCTTTTCTATACGTTAGCTCATTTAATTATCACAACAGCTATATGATGTATTTATTTTTTTTGTTTTGACACTGTAGAGTAGGAAAAAAACTTTTTCCTCTATTTGCCTAGGGTCTCCAGCTGGAGCCCTGGAAATTAAACTGACAAAAAACAGATTATCAAGAGAAAAACACACGGAGTTTATTAACATGTGCAGCATGCAGTAGCAACTCAGTGATGAGTAACTCACAGGGGGCGGTTAGAATTTGGGGCTTAGCATCTGAACAAAGAACAATATGTAAATAAGTGGCAAGACAAAGGAAAAGGGGTTTAGGCTTTTAGGGGCAGCAAACTGTGGGAAGGTAAATATATGGGGGAAACTAATGCAAGATAAGGGTTTTTTTTAGTAAGGTTTATTACATAGATTCCCCTCATTGCTATTTCTGGGCCAACAGTTTCTGATAATTAAGAGTCTAAACCTTCTTTTAGGCAAATGGGTGTGTGGGAGGGGTGGGCAGAGAGCTTTTTGTCTGCTGTTCATCAGTTGTCTTCAGCTTAAAATAATCCTTACTTACGGCAAAGTGGCATATTTGGCAGTGGCATATTCTAATCTCCTACAAGACAATCACATACTTTTAGAAAAGCTGCAAGTACGATACACATAACTTTTTCCCTGAACTATTTGAGAGTGAATTGTTGATATAATGCTCTATCACCCCCAAAATTTTAGTGTGTGTTTCCTACAAACAAGGACATATATAATCTACAAAACCCACAATACAGCTGTAAAAATTAGGGAATTAAGATTGACACATTACTCTCGTCTAATACTTAGATCCCATTCAAGTTTTAACAGTTGTCTCAATATAATGTCTTTAGTCTCTTTCAGTCTCTAAGAGTTGCTCAGTCTCTTTGACTTACATGATCTTGATACTTTTGAAAATTACAGGCTGGTTATTTCATAATAAATATTTAGTGGGGAGTTACTTAGAAATGCAAATATCTCATTCCTTATAAAACTTTTAACTTATTAAATATGCATTTTGATGATCAAATTATCCTCAGCTTAGTCAGTAGGAGTCCCTTCAAGTTGCTTCCACCTCCTTTGACATGTCGCCATCATTCTTTAGGCACTTTCTTGTTTTCTGGTACAACATATTTTCTAGGCTCATGTTGTACTTTCTCTGGCCCAGCCCAGGAATCAGCCATTTCTCCAACAAACCCTGGTGGACAATTAATTTTAGAAAACAAGATCGGGGTGCTAGGTGTGCTTATTACTATTGAGGCATCACTGTTTCCAAGCTCTCTCAGTGGGCAGACCTAAAGAATATATGTATGTATATATGAACACACATACATTTACATCGGTATTTCTCTCTCCTGTGTTAGAAACCGTGAGTTCACAGTGATACCTCCAATTCTAACCCAACACCACAGAGCACATTCTCGGTTTTCTTTTGTGCCTCCTTTCTCTGGCAGTGGGAACCTGGCCCCTATTATCTGTAATTTATTTCATGTTCGATCAATCCCGCATAGGTAAGAAGCTCCTGTCTCCACTGCCACCTCTTCCCCTGCACAAATTCTTTTCTCTCCCAACTTGGCCTCTGATGTCTTATGCTGGGGCCTTCCCCACACGGTCTTGAACACCCCAGACCTGGACTCTGCTATTTATCTTCCAGTCCTTCAAGTACATTTTTAATTTCAATAATCATGTTTTCAGTCCTCTTATTTTTAGAACTCACTTCTTTCCCTCCCTTCCTTCCTTCCTTTTTAAAAATTTTATTTATTTTTTATTTTTATAGATTTAGGGGGTACGAGTGCAGTATCATTACATGGATATAGTGTATAGTTGTGAAGTCTGGGCTTTTCGTGTAACCATCCCCCAATACTGTACATTGTACCCCTTAAGTAATTTTTCACCCCTCACCCTGCTCCCACCCTCCCACCTTCTCACCTTTCTGAGTCTCCACTGTCTATTATTCCACATTTTATGTCCACGTGTATGCATTATTTAGCTCACACTTGTAAGTGAGAATATGCGGTATTTGATTTTCTATTTCTCTTCTGCTTTTTTTTTAAATTGAGTGCTGTTCGTGTTTTAGGCAGCAATTTTTCTTTTATCTTTCTGATGATAATAATTCCAGTTTGTTTAGTTCTCTTCTGCTTCCTTCATTGTTTGTTTCTTCTGAATTCCCTTGCACCATTGGTTGGTTTGGGCCTCTGTCTTTCCTGTTGGAGGCTTTCCTAACATACCTGGTGGTTCTTAGACTTCTGTTCCCATATGAGAATGAGGCACTAAAAAGCCAACTAGAATTTGGGATAGAGATTCCAGATAAAATATAGAATGCCCAATTAAATTCAAATTTCAGATAAACAATAATACTTTTAAAAATATAAGTATGTCCTAAATATTACATGGAACATACTTAGAAAGTATTCATAGTTTATCTGAAATTCAAATTTATCTGGGCATTCTGTGTTTTTTTGTACTAAATTGGGCTACGCTACATGGGATCTTATCAACTATTGAGTCCTTAAGGGTGATTGTGTGGGACCTCAATTTTTCTTAGGCATATCAATTTTCTCAGAGAAAACCCCTCTAATTTGCCCCTTTGGGGCTATAAGCCCCCAGCTGCTAATGTGCCATCAGCTCATTGTGGGAAGAGAGCAGTGTCCACCCTTCTTCCAGTGGTGCCAGGTCTCCCTCCCAAACGGAATCCTAGGAGAGTCGGGGAGGGGCAGCTGCCTGGCAAGCAGGGTTAGAGGGAGGGGAACTGGAAGTGATCTAATTGAGTTTTATACAAACTTTCAACCAATCTTTCTGTTTTCAGGCCTGCCCAACATTCCCATCTTTGCAGGAACCAGTTGCCCCTGATTTCTGAGCCTTTTTGGAATTCTGAGACCAATTGATTTGTTTTTCCTGTAGGTTTAGGTTTCAGCTTTCTCTCTCTCTTTTTTTTATTTCAGAAAATTATGGGTACAAACATTTTAGTTACGTCAGCTTTCTTTTAATATTCTTTATTTCTCTCATTTGTTGTGTCTTTGTCTAGTGTTCTTTTTGTCTTTGTGGGTTTATGTCATTTAAAAATTTCTTTGCTGAATTTGTTTCGTGCGAATAGAGATATATGTGAGTGTTCAATCTGCCATGTTTAAACAGACAACAATGATTTTTCATTTATTTTATTAGTCAGTATACCTGGAGGATAAATTGTCTGTAATGTACTGCATACTCAAATGTCCTGGGGACAAGGTGTTTGAATATACACAGGATTTTGCTCTGATTTTCTTCTTCCTTTTTTCCTCTGCCCTCAATGAGACTCAAGGTGACCATAGTTTGAGTTCTTTGGCTTTCCAGACTTGGTATTTTGGCACTGTTGGCTTCCCAAAGACAGCTGTATGAGAATGCCTATAAGTCTTCAATCTTAACAAACTGTGAGTTTTAAACCTAACTGTTCCCTGCAGATCTGTGGCTTAGAGCAATGAATTTAGATAAGGGCATGGTTTACTGTTGTTTATTGCCTTACAATAAGTGCTGTTTGCTCATGGTAATTGGTTTACAAAACCTCTTAAATCACTAGTAAATAAACACGGGAGCAGGGAGGTCATTTGTTAAGTGGAAGGTGAGGAGTCTCCATAAGGCTCCATAAGGTCTGAGAACCCTTTTCTTTGTCTAGTTCCTCAGACACAACCTCTGAGATGAGCCTAGGAAATTTCAGAGATAGTTTGATCACTTCTAAAAAATTATTTTCTGCCAACTCCAATCATTGTAATCAAACTAGTTGCTACATGTGGCATATATTGTAGGCAGTAGACTTCAAGCTGATAATCACCATAGTCAAGAAATGGAAAAATAGCAAGAATGGGGCAGGAGTTCTAACAGCTCTCACTAGACTTGGCCCATGGTACAGATGACAAAATAGGCTTAGAGAACCTGGTAGCAATTAAGTGGTGATACTGGTATTCAAACTCCATGTTTGTCAGACATTGCCTCTTCTCTAAATCATAAAGAGAGATTTAGACCCACTTTGAATTAAGAATCTGAAAGGTCTGTATTCATTCATTCTGAAAAGCACAGGGTAAAACCAAAGAACTATTTGCAGGAGGAAATTTCCAGTTCTATTTGTCAAACATGGTTTTCCACAATTAATTATTTCTCTAGCAAATATTTCAGGGCAGTTGGACTGTGAAGACAGTTTTCAGGAAGGCTTCTGTTTTGATGGAGCAAACTACAATATTGTGAACCTGGTTTTAGTATCAGCCAAACAAAATCAAGAATATGTGGTGGTGATCGAGGCAAGAACTGGAAATATCTCTTGGTTCGGTCCACAGTTCTTTTTTTTTCCATAGTGGACAAGCTCATCTTTAGGAAAACTAAGAGATCGCTTCCCTTGACAAAAAACAAAACAAAACAAAACATAAACCTCCAAGCTTTTTTTTTTTTTTTTTTTGAGACAGAGTCTCACGCTGTTGCCCGAGCTAGAGTGCCGTGGCATCACCCTAGCTCACAGCAACCTCAAACTCCTGGGCTAAGCATCCTCCTGCCTCAGCCTCCCGAGTAGCTAGGACTACAGGCCACACTCGACCATGCCCTGTTAATTTTTCTATTTTCAGTAGAGATGGAATCTTGCTCTTGCTCAGGCTGGTCTCAAACTCCTGTGCTCAAGCAATCCCCCCGCTTTGGCCTCCCAGACTGCTAGGATTACAGGCGTGAGCCACTGCACCCAGACAACCTCCAAGCTTAATGGGACTCAGATCTGGCCCCTCTGTCACCTCTAGGTATAGAGGTATTAGAGAGAGGTGAGTTCCTGTGAAGAGTTTCATGTGACAGGGAAAAAGATGGATATGTCAGTTGTTCTCAGGTAGCCCGGAAGAGTCTGGCAATGTTAGATTTTTATGTTCATTTTAATTGTTTTGATGTCTTAACTGAGTAATAAATTGTCAGTTAATCACTTTTATGCAATAATAAAAGGTGCATAAAAATGTTACTGCTGCTTCCTGCTCAGGCCCCCCTCCCCAGCATGGAATGTTATTGAGATACATTTCATTCAGATAAGTTGGCAGTGTTATCAGAGCATAGAGGACACCCTGACAATTATCCTATAGCCTGTAGCAGACAATATAAAAAGCCTATAGGTCTAAACTCCCTCTGGCTTCCAAGAGCCTATCGTCTAGAAGGTGCGGCTTTCGCGGCCCTAGAGAGTTTGGTCACCAGGTAGGATTATAGGAAAGGCCCATATTCCTGCTCCAGGATTTGGAGGCTAAGGGTTAGTAAATGGGGAGAGAAGTACTTAATAAGTGTGATAAAATGGGCATTCTGTGTTAAATCCAAGCTGCTGGTTTTTAGATCAGGTTTATGTAATAATATTCTTGAATTCTTCCCAACTATCAGTGAAGTCAGATGTTCATGGTCAGAAAGCCACCATGCATAGACACTGGAAAAACAGTCGTCCCCAATTTCTGCCGTGTGACCCCAGCATAGCCTTGATGTGTTTGGTTTCTAATCCTTTGGTTTAAGTGGAGAGGAGGACCCTCTTTACAAGGTTACCATGTAGAGTATAATTGTCAACCTCGATTTTATAAAAAGCAAGAGCCTTTTCGAGGATATTGCAAATTCTCAAGAGATTTGAATCTATCCTAATGTGGCCCTCCCACCAGGTGCATGACATCAGGAGAAGCAGTTGTGAAATTAAACAATGATGAGGTGATGAAACTTCAAAAAGCTTGGAAATTCTTGATCTAATAAGGTTGTAAAGCCACAGAGTATAAGAAGTGACTTGACTCAATGATGAGTCATATGACAATCTCAGCACTTCATTTGGCTGCTGTTGCCAAAGGAGGAGGGAGAAGGAAAAGACAGAGATGAGGGGCGGGGGAAAGCTGCCTCAGTTGTGACAATTCTACTAGACCATAAATTAAGCTAATTATTAGTATCAACTGTTACTTATTATTTAATTCAGGAACACTGCACTATAATTCTACAACTCTTAAGCTGGCAAAGCATTTTGTAACAGAGTTAGCTGCGTGAAAGATCTTATATAAAATTAACTTTACTATTCTTGTTATTATTGCTTAGGAGTCACTGTATCAGGCTGGTGTGATCATGAATTAAGAAGGTGAGCTGCTAAGAAAGAGATTGAGAGATAGCTGGTGTTTGTTTCAAGCCAATCTTCTATAATCCCAGCCACCAGGAACAGAAGGCCAGTGGATGAAGTGAGATCTGCAATAAAGCTAAAGGAGTAGGTTCTATTAGTGATGTTGTCATTATTTTGAACTTTTAGACTAAAGATGGAATGAAATGTTTGCTTTTTATCTACCTTCCCAGGATGAAAGAGGGAAGAATAAGGCTCTAGGAGAGAAATGGAGGCTAAAGAAACAGATTAAATAAATGTCAGGTGATGTCTGCCCTAAAAGTGTTCTAGCCGTAATGATTTCACCTCACAGCTATTTATTTTGGAAACAGAGGACCGAAAGTCCCAAGGTTTGAGATTAGTACTGCCTCAGTGCACTAATGTCAGAACACTTCCTGGACTATAGGTAAAATAAGTCCACTGGAAGGTTAGAAGAACATCTGTGTATCTGCATAATGACTCTTCCTTATAGCATCACAATTTTTCTTTGACTATTCCATGTAAAGAATTATGAAAAAAAGCTGGGCCTGGTGGCACGTGCCTGTAATTCTCAGCTACTCAGGAGGCTAAGGAGGGAGGATGGCTTGAGCCTAGGAGTTTGAGACCAGCCTGGGCAACATAGTCAGACCCTGTCTCAAAAAATTATGAAGAAATATGCCAATACTTTAAAAAATACTTTACTAGAAAGTTTTTAAACACATGAAAATAACATCACAAGAATCACAAGAAAGCAGCATTATGTAAACAAAGTTCAAACATTCAATAAATATCTAGTGAGTACGAACTACCTTACTTGCCAGGCTCTGTGCTTGGAGCTGAGATCATAGTGGTTGAGTGATGTAAACCAGGATCCAGTCTTCACAGAATTTAAACGTTGCATGCTGTTCTGGGCTCAAGAAAAGGAGGCTTGATCATCTCAAATCTGTTTTTTGTAAGTGTCTGTGCTGCTAAACAAAATACCACCTACTGGGTAATTTGTAAACAATTGAAATTTATTTCTCATGGTTCTGAAGTCTGAGAAGTCCAAGATCAAGGCGCTGGTACTCAGTGTCTCCTGAGGGCCTTCTTTCAGAAGGGGTAAACACTGGGTCCTCATGTGGAGGAAGGCAAAAGGACAAAAAGGGCCTGGGCTACTTCCCTCAAGTCTTTTTATAGACATTAATCCATCTGTGAGGGCTCCACCCTTGTGGTTTAATCACTTCCTAAGAGGCCCCACCTCTTAATACCACCACAATAGGGATTAAGTTTCAACATGAATTTTGGAGGAGACACGTTCAAACCATAGCAATAGGCTAGACATAAATAATAAAATGGGCTAGGGATAGAATAATGTAGTCTTTTAGAAGCATGGCTCAGCAGCCTATGGCAAGGGGTCCAATAGATCCAATAGTGACTTTGGAAACAATTTATAGCAGCTCAGGATTCAAGCTGTGGAAAGCCAAGGACAGATGCTACCCTGACATCATCCCCGCCTTTCCCAGCCTTCTGTAACCTCATTTCCACCTTCACTTCCATTGGATTTCAGATGGGAGGGTCATCACTCTGGGGTCCCCTAAGGCTCATTCAGGCAGGGTCACCTTTCCTGCCTTTCCTTGAAGCTACTGCCACTCCCAACTTGGTTCACTTGGATGTCAAGGCAGGCAACTATTTCTGAATTTACCAATCCCAATTTTAGAAAGTGTTTCCTGGAGAAAAGGACAGCCAATGTCACAAGTTTCCCATTTAGAGGTTCCCATTTGCCATCTGGAAAATTGCTATCTAGCTTGCTGGTCTGCTTGCCTATAATACATGGCATAGATAGTAATGGGAGGGTCAGGCCATGGAGGATGGCTCAATCCTCAGCTGACATCCACTGAACCCACACAATTGCCCAGGCATTGTGGAAAGGAGTGGCACAGTCCTAGCCCTTGAAGGATTTGCAATCTAAAGTTACATTTTTTATACTTAAAAGAGGAACTTAAAAATATGCAGGTTCAATCTACTTTCTAAATATTTATTGATTGCCATTAACTTGGGCTATTAAACACTATCTTTTTGAAGCCCCATCTCCCTTTGCCCTTGCTAACGGAGGGTTCTCAATAATAGGCTTTTTCTTTTACTTAAATGATCTTCTGCAGCTCTTACCTTTAAACTAAACTGAGGGAATATTATCATAACTAAAATCTTTTCCTATTCAGCTAGAAACGAGCACTTAACTTAAAACAAATTGCAGGCCAAGCTTTAAAGGGCCATTAATTAGTAATTGTACCAGAGGAGGAAGGTGATGAGATGGCTAAAATTGGGCAGAATAGGCCTAATTTTTGCTTCTTATCCCATCTGACAACATTTATCCTTGAAAAGCACGTTTAATTACTGGATAAGGTAACTTGGTAGAATTTCACCATGGTGCTAGGCACATGGAAAGCTCTCAATTGTTGTGTGTCTCTTTTCTCTTTCCCTGTTACCTTCTTTGCTCTCAGCAATCATCCATGCCTCCCATCTCATTAGGAAAATAATGGGCTTGAACTCCCTCAACTTTAAGCTTATCTTTTTGGTATTTCTTTCCTAGGCTGACTAGTCCACTGATAATCTGGATGCCTCCTACTCCGGGCTTCTCCAGGGACCTGCTCTCCCAATAACTTCATCTTCACTGTGTATTTTCATTCTCTCTTTCTTTAATGTTTCCTTACCCTTAGTCATCTAATATGCTCTAGTTTAAAATACAACAATGCTTTCTCTCTGTCGTTTTTTTCTTTGTAAGTTACTGGCTGTTTTCTCTTACCAGTTACACCAAACTTCTTAAAAGAGTAGCCTACACTCTCTCCCTGCTTGTCTAAAATCTATTTTAGTCCCTGCCTATTGCAGCTTGGCTTCTGCAGCTATAATACTAAAGTTGCTTTCCCAGAGATCAGTAATGGCCTCCTACTTACCAAATCTAGGGGCCTCTTCTCATTCTTCATCTACCTCTCTGTGGCATCCACTCCTGGATAAAATTCTTGTTGCTGCCTTTATCTTTATCTGCCACTCTTTATTATTTGTGTTCTCTGTCATCTTCCTGTCGGTACTTTAAATACTGGTGTCCCCAAATGTCCATTCTTAGCTGCTTCTGTTTGCTCTGGATTAGTGCTTCTTAATCTGGATGTATCTAAGAATTATCCAGGGAGCTCTTTGAAAATACAAAACCAGATTAAATCCCGTTAAGTCTGATTAAACACATACCCATTACATCTGATTTCTGGCATGACCAAGAAATCTTATTTAATTGATCTGGAATGGGGCCTTGGCATCTATTTTATTAAATGTTCCTCAGATGATTCCCAAGCGTATTTTTCTATGTGGTCCAGATCAAATTCGTTATGTTCCTAATTCTAAGAACTTCTTTCTCTGTGTTTATAGGGCCACCATTTTCCCATGCTCCCAAGCTGGAGACCTGGAATCATCTTTAAAACTCCCTTCTTCTTTGCCCCTCCATTCACTTATTTGCTATGCGCTGTAGATTTTATTGCTGATCCATTTCAAATCCACTCTCCCTACCACCAACCATTTAAGCCCCATTTTAGGACCTTATTGTATTAACTTCTTCTTCTTCTTTTTTTTTTTTGAGACAGAGTCTTGTTCTGTTGCCTGGGCTAGAGTGCCGTGGCGTCAGCCTAGTTCACAGCAACCTCAAACTCCTGGGCTCAAGCAATCCTCCTGCCTCAGCCTCCCAAGTAGCTAGGACTACAGGCATGTGCCACCATGCCCAGCTAATTTTTTCTATATATTTTTAGTTGGCCAATTAATTTCTTGCTATTTTTTGGTAGAGATGGGGTCTCGCTCTTGCTCAGGCTGGTTTTAAACTCCTGACCTTGAGCGATCCACCCGCCTCACCTCCCAGCGTGCTAGGATTACAGGCATGAGCCACCGCACCCGGCCTGTATTAACTTCTTATCTGGCTTCCCTACCTTCAGGCTTGTTCCCCTCCTTTCCATCTTCCATGTGCTAGTAGAGATCTTTCTGGAACACAGTTCTGATGAAACCCATTCAATAACTACTGCTGGATTTCTCTTATCCAAGAATGAAGTCCATATTCCTCGGTGAGGCTCCTCACAATCTGGCCCTAATTCTCTAAAACCATTCTTGAGCCTAGATTCTCACCACTATGATGTTACCCAAAATGCAGCTGTAGCTTCCCAATCCTGTGTTCCTTCTTGTCTTTGCTCATGCAGTGTTTGTCTAGGACTGGGTTCAACTCAGTTTATTTTTTTTTTATTTTTTTGTTTTTTGAGACAGAGTCTCACTCTGTTGCCCGGGCTACAGTGAGTGCCGTGGCGTCAGCTTAGCTCACAGCAACCTCAAACTCCTGGGCTCAAGCGATCCTTCTGCCTCAGCCTCCCGAGTAGCTGGGACTACAGGCATGCGCCACCATGCCCGGCTAATTTTTTCTATATATATCTTTAGTTGGCCAATTAATTTCTTTCTATATTTTAGTAGAGACAGGGTCTCGCTCTTGCTCAGGCTGGTTTCGAACTCCTGACCTTGAGCAATCCGCCCGCCTCGGCCTCCCAGAGTGCTAGGATTACAGGCGTGAGCCACCGCGCCTGGCCTGAACAGTGTTTTTTGATGAGCAGACATGTTTGATTTTGATAGTGTCCAATGTATCATTTTTTTTCTGTTATGATTAGTGATTTTAGGGTCCTCCCTAAGAAATATTGGCTACTTCAAGATCTCAAAAGATATTTTCCTAAATTTTCTCTGGAAGCTTTATAGTTTTAGCATTTGTGATCATCTCTAGCTTTTTTTCTGTGTATGGTATGAGACAAGAGTCAAGGCTTATTTTATTCTTTATGTTTACCAGGTTTTTCTAGCATCATCTGTTGAAAAGACCTTTTATTCCTCCTGTTGAATTGACTTGGCACCTTTGTTGAAAATCAGTTGGCCATATACGTTTGTATCTATTAATATCTAAGTTTCCTTCTCTATTCCATTTATCTATTTGTTTATGCCATTATCACACACTGTCTTGATTATGGTATCTTCATAGTAGAATCAGTACTTCAACTTTATTCTTTTTAATGATTGTTTTGTCTATTCTAGTTCTATGCACATTCCCATATTAGAATCAAGTTGCTAGTTTCTACAAATGATCTTTCTGGGATTTTGTTTGGGATTGCACTGAATCTGGTATGTATCTCTCCTTTTATTTAGGTTTTCTTTAATTTTTCTCAGCAGTGCTTTGTAATTTTGTGTAGAGATTTTATATGCATTTTATTAAATTTATTCCTATCTTACATTTTTGATGCTATTGTAAATTATTTTTTTAAAAATTCGTTTATTTTTAAATGAATTTTTTTTAAAATTCGTTTTCCGGTATATAGAAATATAATTGATACCTTATATACCATGACTTTCTCAATTTATCTGTTAGTTTTAGTAGTTCCTTTTTAAATAAGTAGATTTGGCTGGGTGTGGTGCCTTATGCCTCTAATCCTAGCACTTTGGGAGGTCAAGGCAGGAGGATCACTTGAGCCCAGGAGTTTCAGACTAGCCTGGGCAACACAGTGAGACCCCAACTCTATGAAAAAAAATTTTTTTTTTAAGTAGCCTGGTGTGGTGGCATGCCTGTAGTCCCAGCTACTCAGGAGGCTAAGGCAGGAGGATTGCTTGAGCCCAGGAGTTTGAGTTTTCAATGAGCTATGATGCTACTACTGTACTCTAGCCCAGGCAACAGAACAAGACATTGTCTCAAAAAAATAAACAGGGCCCGGCTCGGTGGCTCATGCCTGTAATTCTAGCACTTTGGGAGGCCAACTCAAAAGTCCAAAGTCCAGAGTCTCATCTAAATCAGATATGGGTGAGGCACAATTTTTCCAGGAGCAAATTCCTCCTGCTGTTAGCCTGTGAGATCAAACAAGTTATCTACTTCCAAAATACAATGGTGGGATAGACATAGGATAGACATTCCCATTGCGAACAGGAGAAATGGGCAGGAAAAGAGGGGTAACTGGTCCTAAGTAAGTTCAAAACCCAACAAGGAAAACAGCATTAAATCTTAAAGCTGGAAAATAATCTCTTTTGACTTCATGTCCTGCTTCCTAGATATACTAGTATAGGGATTGGAGCCTCATTCCTGCAGCTCTCCTGGGCTAGAATTTAACATTAGTGTCTCTATAGTTCTGGTATCTCAGGGATGGCTTCACTCCCATGGCTCTACTAGGCATTGCCATAGTAAGGACTCTATGACAGTTCTGCCCCTATGGCAGGTTTCTGCCTGAGCCCCCAGGCTATGCAAATCATCCTTTGAAATCTAGAAGGTAGCCATGTTCCCATGGCTCTTGCATTCTTTGTGCCTGCAGAATTAGTACCACATGGACATCACCAAGGCTTACAGATTGTACCTTCTGGAATGGCAGGTTGAGCCCCACTGGAGCCTGCTTGAACTACAGCCGGGATGGCTGAGGGGCACTGCCCTGAAATGCACAGAGCAGAGACCCAAGGCAGCTCTGGGTAGCAAGCCCATGGAGGCCTCCCCTGGCCCATCCCCCCCAAACCATTCTGCCCTTCTAGAGCTCTGGGAGGGGCAGCCTCAGAGATCTCTGAAATGCTTTTGGGGTCTTTCTCCTCTTGTCTTGGTGAATAGCACGCAGCTTCCTTCTATCCATGTCAATCTTTTTGACATGGTTGGCCACACCCTTAGTATTCTTGCACAAACATGCTTTTTTACTCTCTCCATGACCAGGCTGCAAATTTTCCAAATCCTTCTGTTCTGCTTCCCTTTTAACTATAAATTCCATATTTATTTCTTTGCTCTTGCATCTCACTGTATGTGGTTGAAAGTAGCCACACAGCAGCCTGAATACTTTGCTGCTTTAGGTACTTCTTCCACCAGATATCCTAATTCATTGCTCTTAAGTTCTGCATTCCATAAAGTCCTAGAGCATGGACACAATTCAGCCAAGGTCTTTGCTACTTTATAACAAGGATGGCTTTTCCTCCGGTTTCCAGTAGCTTGTTCCTCAGTTCTGAGACCTCATCAGAATGCCTTTACTGGCCATTTTATTTTTCTTTTCTTTTTTCTTTTCTTTTCTTCTCCTCTCCTCTTTTCCTCTCCTCCTCTCTTCCTCTTCCCTCCTCTTTTCAATTTATAAAGAACACAAATTTATTTTCTCACAGTTCTGGAGGCTGGGAAGTTCAAGATCAAGGAACTGGCATGTTTGGTTGTCTAGTGAGGGCTGCTTTCTGCTTCCAAGATGGTGCCATGTTGCTGCACCCTCCAGAGGGAGGAAATGCCATGTCCTCACGTGGCAGAAGGGGGAAAAGAGTACCTTCCATTTTTCTACCAACATTCTGGTCACAACCACTTAAGTAATCTCTAAGGAGATTTAGGCTTTTTTTATAGTTCTTCTGAGCTCTTACCAGAATCACCTTTAATGCTTGGTTCATAGCATGTTTCATTTTTTGTTCTTTGCCTTTTTGAGACAGGGTCTTGCTCTGTTGCCCAGACTAGAGTGCAATGGTCTCATTATAGCTCACTGCAACCTCAAACTCCTGGGCTCAAGCAAGCCTCCCGCCTCAGCCTTCCGAGTAGCTGGGATTATAGATACATGCAACCACGCCCAGCTTATGTATTTTATTTTTTTATAGAGACAGGGCCATGCTATGTTGGTCAGGTTGGTCTTGAACTCCTGGCCTCAAGCAGTCCTCTCACCTCAGCCTCCCAAAGTGCTAGGATTACAGATGTGAGCCACTGCACCCAGCACCACAGCACTATTGTAACCATTTTACTGCCTATGTGTATCCTAGAACATCATGCCGTAAACCTCAAATATATATAATAAAATTTACTTTTTCAAAAATTGCATAAACAATTATATACAAATAAAGATTGCAGTAATTTACTGTTACCTTTCTGACCTGTATGCTTTTTTCCCCTCCTTATTGTACTAGCTACACAGGGCTGAGTAGAAATGGTGAGCAGATACATAGTTTTGTTTTTCTCAGTCTTATGGGGAAAGCAAAAGTGTTCAATGTTTCACCATTGAGTATGTTAGCTGTATTTTTTTAATGTTAGGAAAATTTATTAGATTGAGAATGTTCTTTTCTATTCGTGGTTTATTCAGAGTTTTTATTATGAATGGTGAATTTTGCCAAGTGCATTTTCTGCATTTATTGATCATATGTTTTTCCTGATTTTCAAATGTTAAGCCACACCTGGTTATGATGTATTATTTGTTTTACATATTACTGATTTTTTTTTTTTTTTGAGACAGAGTCTCACTCTGTTGCCTGGGCTAGAATGCCGTGGCATCAGCCTAGCTCACAGCAACCTCAAACTCCTGGGCTCAAGCAATCCTCCTGCCTCAGCCTCCCGAGTAGCTGGGACTACAGGCATGCGCCACCATGCCCGGCTGATTTTTTCTATATATTTTTAGTTGTCCAATTAATTTCTTTCTATTTTTTAGTAGAGACGGGGTCTCGCTCTTGCTCAGGCTGGTTTCGAGCTCCTGACCTTGAGCGATCCGCCCGCCTCGGCCTCCCAGAGTGCTAGGATTATAGGCATGAGCCATCACGCCCAGCCCATATTACTGATTTTTGATCTGGTAATATTTTGTTAAGGATTTAAATATACATTTTCATGAGCAATATTGATCTGTAGATCTCTTGTAATGTTTTGTCTTTATTTTTGGAAAGATTCTTTGTAAGATTTGTATTTCTTATTTAAATTTTTGATGGAATTTGCTGGTGAAATCTGGGCCCAGAGTGTTCTTTATGGGAAGCATTTTGATTGTGGATGTAATTTTGTAAATAGACACAGTACTACTAAGAGTTTCTGTATTTCTTTTTGTGTCAATTTTGGTAAACTGTTTTGCAAGGATGTATTATCTCTTTTGACTACTATTGATGGATTTATCACATTTTTCTAAAAAAAATAACTGTTTGCTTTGCTAGTTTTCTTGTTTTTCATTAATTGATTTTAACTCTTTTTTTTCTTCTTTCTACTTTGGATTTAATTTGCTTTCCTTTTTGTTCCTCCTTAAGGTAGAAGCACAGGGCATCATTTTTTTTTTGTTAGATTATCAATTTTAAATCTAAGCTGTAAGATTTCTTTCTAGTTTAGCTTCATCCCACAAATTCTGATATGTTTTATTTTCATCATCATTCAACTAAAAATACAGTCTAATTTCCCTTGAGACTTCTTCCTGGACATATGATTTATTTAGAAGTGTGTTGTTTAATGTCCAAGTATTTAGGAATTTTCTTGATATATTACTACTTTCAATTTCTAATTTAATTCCACTGTGGCCAGAGAGTATACTTTGTATAACTTCAGTTTTTGAAATGTATTGACATTTATTTTTATGGCCCAGTATATATGGCCTGTTTTGATAAATATTCCATGTGTACCAGGATGTAGGGCCAGGTGCGGTGGCCCACACCTGTAATCCTATTACTTTGGGAGGCTGAGGTAGGAGGATTGCTTGAGCTCAGGAGTTTGAGACTAGCCTGAGCAAGAGCAAGACCCCCGTCTTTACAAAAAATAGGAAGAATTAGCTGGGTGTGGTGGCATATGCCTGTAGTCCCAGCTACTCTGGAGGCTGAGGCAGGAGGATCACCTGAGCCCAGGAGTGTGAGGTTGCAGTGAGCTAATATGATACCACTGTACTCTATCCCAGACAGAGCAAAACCCTGTCTCCAAAAAAGGAAAAAAAAAAAAAAAAAGAATGTTTATACCAGAGTTAATGGGTGTAATATTCTATAAATATCTATGATGTTATATATAAATATCTATTGGTTGATAGTCATCTTCAAATTTTCTATATCCTTACAGATTTTTTTTGTTTACTTGTTCTATCAATTACTAAAGACCAGTGCTAAAGATCTCTAACTATGATTGGGGATTTGTCTATTTCTTTTAGTAATACTGTCAGTTTTGGTCTGTATGTTTGGAAGCTTTGTTACTTGTACATATACGTTTAGGATTGTTATGTTTTCCTAATGAATTGCTCCTTTTAGTTTTGAAATGAATCTATTTATTTTTGGTAATATTTCTTTTCTTGAAGTCTGCTTTGATTTATATTAATATAGCTCATCAGCTTTTTTATGTTGATTGTTTTCCCTCTCTTCCCCACTCGTTTACTTTCAATTTATCTTGAAATTATTATTATCTTCATATTTTATAAAGCGTGTCTCTTGTAAACAACATATAGTTGCATCTTAATTTTTTGTTGTCTGACAATCTCTGCCTTTTATTTGTAGTGTTTGGTTCATTTATATTTAATGCAATCACTGATATAATTGGGCTAAAATCTACATCTGGTTTTTGTTTCTTCCTCCTTTTCTGTCTTGCTTAGGGTCCATTTAATTTTTTTTCTTTTTTTTTTTGAGACAGAGTCTCACTCTCTTGCCCGGGCTAGAGTGAGTGCCGTGGCATCAGCCCAGCTCACAGCAACCTCACACTTCCGGTCTCAAGTGATCCTTCTGCCTCAGCCTCCCAAGTAGCTAGGACTACAGGAACGCACCACCATGCCCGGCTAATTTTTTCTATGTATTTTTAGTTGGCCAATTAATTTCTTTCTATTTTTTAGTAGAGACGGGGTCTCGCTCTTGCTCAGGATGGTTTGGAACTCCTGACTTTGAGCGATCCACCCGCCTCGGCCTCACAGAGTGCTAGAATTACAGGCGTTAGCCACCGTGCCTGGCCCATTTAAAATTTTTTAGTATTCCATTTTACTACCTACATTAACTTTTTAGCTCTGTATCATTTGTAGTTTTAAAATTGCTGTTCCTAGGATTACAGTATGCATCCTTAATTCTCTATAGTTCTATTTAGAATTCATATACCTTTTCATGTTTAATGCAAGAACATAAAAAGAGTAAAATTCCATTTCTTCCCCATTCTTTTTTTTTTTTTTTTTTTTTTTGAGACAGAGTCTCACTCTGTTGCCTGGGCTAGAGTGCCATGTGTCAGCCTAGCTTACAGCAACCTCAAACTCCTGGGCTCAAGCGATCCTTCTGCCTCAGCCTCCCAAGTAGCTGGGACTACAGGCACGCGCCACCATACCAGGCTAGTTTTTTCTATGTATTTTTAGTTGGCCAATTAATTTCTATTTTTAGTAGAGACGGGGTCTTGCTCTTGCTCAGGCTGGTTTGGAACTCCTGACCTTGAGCAATCTGCCCGCCTCGGCCTCCCAGAGTGCTAGGATTATAGGCATTAGCCGCCGTGCCCAGCCCATTTAAAATTTTTTAGTATTCCATTTTACTACCTACATTAACTTTTTAGCTCTGTATCATTTGTAGTTTTAAAATTGCTGTTCCTAGGATTACAGTATGCATCCTTAACCCACTATAGTTCTATTTAGAATTAATATACCATTTCATATTTAATGCAAGAAAATAAAAACAGTAAAATTCCATTTCTTCCCCATTCTTGATAGTATTTGTTGTCATATATTTTATGTCTGTAATACATATATTTTACCCCAAAATACAATGTTATTTTTGCTTAAAGCAATCAGTATTCTTTTTAAAAATTAAGAAAAAAATACAGTCTTTTATGTTTACCCAAATATTTTCCATTTCCAGTATTCTTTGTGTCTTTCTGTGAATTTGAGTTGTCATCTATTTCATTTCCCTTCAGACTAAAGAAAATCTTTTAGCATTTCTTCACTATAGGTCAACTGGGGATGAATGATCTCAGCTTTTGCTTAAGGTCTGTCCATTCTGGCTGGGCCAGAACTCCATCTCCCAGCTCTGTCCAACTTCTGCTTTCTCTGTTTGACTCTTAGCCCTGCAGCAGTTACTCTGCTGGGCCTCAGGGAGTCAGCATATGCAGCTCTCATCTGAGACCTGAGATAACCACAGTAAAATTCTGGGTATTCCCCTCCTGGGTATTACTTCTCTCCTTTCCAGTGCCTTGCCTCTACATCCCAGCCCTTTCAGCGTCCTGAACTGCAGTTTTTGCCTCCTCAGCTCAGTGAGATTGTCATGCTCTGCTTGGCCTCCCTCCCTCCCACACACTGTCCAGAGAGTACTGCCGGGCAGAAAGCACCCACCTCGCATGTTTCCCATCTCTCAAGCAGCAGAATCTACATTGCCTGTTACATCACCTGTAAACAGTTGCCACATTTATTTTGTCTAGTTTTGTAATGTATGGCTGGAGGGCAGGTCCAGGACCTGTAACTCTGTCATAGCCAGAAGTCGAATACTTTGTTTTGAGCAATGTGTTTCATGTGCCAAATGCCAGGGGAGAAAAATCCTCCAGCACCGAGCTTTGGTCCTCCTGGCTTTGCCGATATGTAGCCCTTAGTGGCTGTTGATCAGTTGTCCCAGCAGTGCTTTTGCAGGATTTGATGTCATTAATGGTGAGCAGGCAGGCCAAGGCCTAGGCAGAGGTGACAAAACAGTGGTTCCTAAAGCTGTCTACCTGTCTAATTCACCTAGAGCACTGGTTTATAATTCTATTTCCTGGGGCCCACCCAGGCCTGCTCAGTCAGCCTTAGGGGCTGGGCCTTGTTTTTACTTTATTTTTTTCTTTGTAAATTTTTTTTGGCCATTTCCACTCAAGGGAAGGCCCTTGTTTTTAAATAAGGATTGGCGTAGAAGCAGCTTGGCTGGTCCGCGTGCACTGGATAGGCTCTCATAGACGATCCCTGATCAGTGTTGTTAATTTGATGTCGAATGAATGAAGAACTAGGGTCTCAAGTTTGATGGTTTTTTGGCTCTTGGCTGCTTTCTTTCCTGTTCTCTTTCCTCTCTCCCTCATCTAAGCTCATGCACCTCTGACACAATAGCACAGTATAAGAGGAAAACCCCAATTATTTGGAACTTTTCATTCCATTGGCATTTTTTGTTTGTTTTAAGTGCTTTACACATTTTTCTTTTTCTTTCTTTTAGGGAGATGTTAGAGAAGCAAGTATTTGCTATCTGGTGGCAGAAGATGTTTGTGCATCGAGAAGACCGCTTGGCGGAGAGAATGGTAAATGGCTGTCCCTGAGGATGTACCTGGAGGGACAGGACCTGTTCAAGCCCTTGCTCTCATTTTTCCCCTCCTAAGAAGTCGCACTGAAGGGCTTCTGCCTGGGACTCGGGAGGCAGAGGCAGGCTCCGGGGCACCTGTGTCCTGTGTCTGTGGAGTTTATGGATGGCTTCTGGGCCTGGGCACCTCCTGAATGTTCATTTCTTTTGCCTTGGTCATTATTCGTGGCCTGTAGATTTCTTCCTGGCATCTGTACTCTCGTTCTGCTTGACTCGTTCTGTTCTCTCTTCCCACCTTGCCTCAGGCCGTCCTTCAAGCAGAGCGGCAGCTTCTGCGTAGGTCGTGGTCCACATGGTGCCAGCAGGCAGCAGCACGTCGCCAGGAGCGGGAGTGGCAAATGGTGGCCTGTGCCCACCACTGCCACAGGAGGCTCAGGAAGGCCTTCTGCATCTGGAAGGAAGGTGCTCAAGGGCTCAGAACAGAGTAAGTGGCCAGTTCTTGCCTCAAAACTCCTTCCCACCCCAGGCCAGCTTTGACTGAACTGATAGCACTGTCAGCCTGTCACAAAGTGCCTGTCCAGAGGTTCCATTAGCAGGGAATGTGGTTGTAAGCTCTAGAAATTCAACCTGAAAGAGTCTGAGCAAAACCAGGCTGTAGCGACACGATCTTTGGATAGGACAGGATCATGGAGCTCCCAGTCACAGGACCTTGGGTGGGGACAGAAGTGCTCTGTGGATCCAGGAGGTTCTGTCCATCGGCTATATCCTGCTTACTAACTGGGGCCCATTCGAAAGGACCACAGCCAAGGAATAGACCGGCGGGCCCATGTTGGGATAGCTGACCACCTTAGGACCAGCAGCTGTGGCCAGTGGGCAGGTCATGGTTACAGGGGACGGGGCAGACAGCCCAGGTGTCCACTGCAGAGACCGCCCTGCTTTGGAAACTTTCTGTACCCTCTGTTTGTTCATAGGATCTCACTCCCTGTCAAACTGTGGCCACAGTTGACCTCCTCCTCAGTGGGAGGCTCCAGCATGCCCGCACGTGAGTGTGCCTCAGTGGTACTTGAGGCCCTATGAAGTTGTAGGCAAAGACTGGATTATATGTGCACTTTTCTGGGAGAGAGCACAAGTCCTTTGGGAGCTCTTCAGAGAGGGTCTTGACTCCCCCCAGACTTAACCAGGTAGGGCCAGGGACAGCAGCCTCGCTGGGGCAGGGCTGCAGCACTGAGCCTGCCATCTCCCCGCAGGAGGACACACAGGGAGCAGGCGGCAGAGTTCCACTCCGCACGGCTCCTGCATTGGGCCTGGACCCGGTGGAGGGAGGTAAGGCTTTGGCGTGGATGCCATCCGAGTGTGGCTTTTGGACAGGTGGGGCTGTGTGTTGGCATGACTCCGAGAGGACCTGGGCTACTCAGCCATCCCTTGGAAGCACCTTGACTCTGAGCTGGAGACCAGGAAGCTAATGAGGAAGTATTAACTCGGTTTTGTGAAATGATTGGCTCCAATTTCTGTGTTCTTTTTGGTGCTAGGCTGTTCTTATCTGAACTTACTGAATCTAAAATTCCTGATTTATAGGAATCCTACTGAGGGTAAAAAAATGTTGATGATGACGTTAATTGAGCATTTACCATAAATGAGGCACTTGCCTCATTTGAGCCTCACAAGACCCCCAGGTAGTGTGTGTGTATAGATGAGGACGCTGAGGCTCAGAGGGGTTAAGCACCTTCGACTCACACAGACAGACTGTATGTGGAGGCACAGCGGGGAGCCACCCCCGCCCCAGCCCCAGCCCCCAGCGGCTGCTTCTCCTCTGTCTGCAGTGCCTGGCCCTGCGGGGAGCCGAGCGACAGAAGCTGGTGCTAGCAGACCTGCATCGCCAGCGCTGCTTGCTGCACAGGGTGCTGCAGACGTGGGTGGTAGGAGCTGCTTCTTCCTCTAGGACCTGCTGTGGGGGCAGGGGAGGTTTCTGGAGACTTTGTTTCCCTTCCTTGTCCTTCCTACCCCTCTCAGAGTAATTAGACAAGCCTCAGATAGAGCGAGTGCCCCACACGTGCGCCACAGGCTTCTCTGGTCCTCACTCAGCAGTGATAGAAACACGTGCTGTCCGTGGGCTCCAGCCTTACAGTAAAAGCAGATCCTTGGCCAGGAGCCCAGTGGTTTGGCTTATTCAGTGAGGGGCCAGCGAGACAGTCTTCTCCCTGTTGGCGGGGAGGGTCTGCTGGTCTTGGGACTGGGGGCTTTTGGCCTTTCCCTGCCCTTTGTTAAGTGCTCTGGGCACGGCAGCCCCTATCGTAAAACACCTCTGAGGCCCACCTGGACAGGGAGACGTGTGGGCCCGGGGGTGGCCTCCAGTCCTCCTCATCCCCCACAGACTTACCAGGGCAGGGTGCGGCGCATCCTACAGGAGGTGGCAGCCAGGGAGAGCCAGCACAACCGGCAGCTGCTGCGGTGAGTCTCCCAGGTGCCTCCTGGGGCCCAGGCTGAGGAACGAGGAACAGACTCCAGACCCTGGCGTTTTGGGGATTCCTGCTTAGGGCAGGTGGGGGACAGGCCCGGTGCCTCATACTGCTCATATCTGGATTTTGGCTTATCCACGGCAAGCGCTTCATTCACTGATTGACCTCAGCGTGTCTTAAACCTCTGCTGTGTGCGGGCGCAGGGCCTCGAAAAGCAGCTCTCAGCTGGCGTCGCCCCTCCGGGCGCTGTTCTCTCCCTGCCGACACCTGCAAGACGCAGCTGCTTGAGGCACCTTTGCACCGCCTCTCCCGCTCCAGAGGCTGGAGCAGCTTCCTTTCCTGTCAGTTCCGAGGCCGACCCTGTCTAGTCACTGGCTCTTCACAGTCACCTCTAAGCCCTGTAGGACCATTAGCATCTCTCGCCCGTGGTGGCACTGCCCAGCCCCCTCCATCCCTTTGCAGTAGGCCTCCCGCGTTTCTTTTCCTTCCTTTGTATTTGTTCAGCATGTGCAATTCCATGTAGCTTGTGGGCTGTGGGCCTCAGGGACTTTAAACACCTCTGTCCCTCCTCTGGGGTCCCCTAAAGCTTTTCAGACAGTGGAATAAGAAAGAGGGACTCCCTGAGCTGACTCAGCCGCAGGCCACCACCCAGGCCCAGGCGCCCTCCCTCGGCTTCCCTTATCGCAGCGTGACTCGCCTGTGCTGTCATCGCCTGGCTATGCCCTGTGTCCCCACAGCACATCCACTCCTGAGGACCTGGTGTTTGGCCTCAGGCACTGCGGTGTCCCTCGTGCTCACCCAGTGCCCAGCCCTGAGCAGCTGCTCAGCACCATTTGTGGGACGTAGACGCTGGTGTCAATGTCAACATGGGTGTCGGCGAAGCAGATGTGCTTTGACGTAGATAGTCTCTGACTGGGCGTGGGGGAGGAACTAGGACTGACCCACAGAGTCCCCATCTCTCTCCACCCTGGTGTCATCTGCCCTGCCCTGCCCGTGCGCCTGCAGGGGGGTTTTACGTCGCTGGAGGGAGAACACTGTGGCCCGTGTGGATGAAGCCAGGAAGACCTCCCAAGCGCATGCTCACTACAGAAGGACCGTGTGCTCCAAGGTGAGGTACGGGGAGGCAGTCTGGTCACCCAGGAGGGCTGGGGTGGTGCTCTGCTGAGTGCGTAGGGTGGCGGGTGGTGCACATGTACGTACATCCGTGTGGGCGGGTGTTTGCTTTTGACTGAATTATGAACCAACGTGTGTTCAAATGAAAACATGGCACATAGTGAGGGAACTAGTTCTTATCAGAACCAGTGTCTCCTACACACACGGACTTGTCCACTGTGACGAACTGTGTGAGTCTTTGAGCTTCAGTCTCCTCGTCTACGCAAAGAAGATACTCGCTCCTGCCCATGCGCCCCGCAGGTTCTGTGGCTGCCGGGGCTTTCTGGAAGGCACAGAGCCTCCTGGGAACGTTAGGTCATCTTCACTGGGAAATGTCCCCAAACCACCACCCCATTCCCTTGACTGGGATGGTTGTGGGGATATGCCACCTGGTGGGACTGGTCCCATGCGCTGGGGATGGGAGGGGTGGCAGGGTGTGGCTGTAGGAAGAAAACGTGGGGGAGAAAGGGGATTCAGACAGAAATGAGTAATAGAGGTAGCTCCTGAATCCAGGATGTTTTAGAAGAAGGCGGTTTGCTGGGAGCCCTGAGCAGCAAAAGTTCACCTCCTGCCAACCTTGAAGCTTCCGGTGGAGGAAGAACAATTGCACCTGGTCAAGGCCTGGTCTGTTCTTGGGAAAACTCTGAGGCCTCCCCTGTCCTGGAAGGAAGAGGACAGGAGTCTTTGTTTGGTTTCAAAGATTGGAAGGGAGGAGGCATTTTTGGTGGGAATGGAGTTCATAACTCTTTGAGGAGCAGGCACCAGGCTTCCCCTGGCTGCCTGACTTCTTTTTAAAGTGTTTTAAGTGTTTTATTTTTGTGATCTCTTCTCTTCTTTTCTTTATTTTTTCTTTCTTTCTTTCTTTTTTTTTTTTTTTTTTTGCTTTGCTTTTCTTTTCTCTTTCTTTTTTTTTTTTTTTAGAATAGGGCCTCACTATGTTGCCCAGGCTGGTCTTGTCCTCCTGGCCTCAAGTGATCCTCCCACTTCTGCCTCTCAAAGTGCTGGAATTACAGGCATGAGCCACCACACCCAGCCTTGTGTTTGTGATTTCATATGTCCTCTCTCACAGTTATCTCCCATACAAGAAAGAGTACATACAGTATATGTGTTTCACTTAACAAATAACAATAGAATCAAAGCCCACATAATGACAGTTTCCTTAAGGCACGGTATGAAGTTTAAGTCCTGGTAGATAAATCCCAGTGCCTGAGATACTGGGTTTCCTGTGAGGGGACTGGGCTCCCCCATTGCCCAGGGGTCTGCATGGGTGGCAGGTGCTTCCTGGAACGAGGGAGCCAAACGTCAGCCCCTCAGCTTCGCCTCCCACGGGGCTGCCATCACAGAGCTAGGGTGTCCCGGAAATCAGGGTGTGTAGTGACCCCTGCCCTGCTCCTTGCTCGCCCGTAGGTCCTGGCCCAGTGGCGGGAGACTGCATCAGTGCAGATTTACTACCAACAGCAGGAGGATTGTGCCATCAGGGAGGCCCGGAAGGTGCTGGACAGGGGTAAGCAGGGTCCCGGAAGCAAGTGGGTGGGGAGGAGACCGTGAAGACACAGCTGTCTGGGAGATGCCTGTGCTCCCCTGCGGTCTCTGTCTCCTTATTATGTGGCCAGTTCCCTGGGGCTGCCACAACAAAGACTATTCTCTCAGCTCTGGAGGCCAGAAGTCCAAAGTCAAGGTATGGGCAGGGCTGTGCTCCCGCCAGAGGCTCTAGGGGAGGGAGGATCCTTCCTCACCTCTTCTGGTTCGTTGCTGGCAATGCTTGGCTTTCCTGGGCTTGTAGACACATCACTCCAGTCTCTGCCTCGGTCTTCACAAGCCATTCTCTTCCTGTGTCCCCTGGGTCCCTTCTTACAAGGACCCACACTACTTCAGTAGGACAGCATCCTGACTGCATCTGCCCTGAGCCTGTTTCCAAGTAAGGTCCACAGTCCCAGGTTCCAGGAAGGACATGAATGAGACAGGACATCACAGAAACCTTTTCCCAACTGATTGCCAACCACTCTGTGTTAACATGAGAGGCCAAGGCTTGAGAACTATGGAGAAATTAAGGAATGAACCTGGAATGGAGGAGTCTGGGTGATTGGGGAGGGGGTGTTGCTGGGAAAGGCCTTCCTGCTTGTCAGGTCAGCCCCGTTGTGTTAGGGTCCTGCTTCCTTGCATAGCTGGTCCCCCCCTGCATGTTCAGAGAGCAGACACTTGCCCAGTCGGCCTCAGGAAGTCCCCTACCCGCTGTATAAACAATTTCAGAAAAACAGTCTGGAACAGGAGTCGGTGCCTCTGCTCACGAGGTGCAAACACGCAAGAAACCAGGGGGTGGGGGGCTCCTAACACAGCCTGGGGCCCACGTGGGGGAATCCGACATTCTGCAGGGGACTGCTCACAGAACAAATGAAAATACAAATGAAAGTGAAAACAAATGGTTTAGATATGGTGTAACTTGGACCATAGAGAAAATCAATCAAGGTGTTAAATTGGCATAATAGAGTTTGTTCCAGGACAAAAATCAGTCAACTTTGGTTTGGTTCGGACTCTAGCGTGTGTTGATGAACACACATCGTCCTGACGTGCACGGACAACCCTCGGGTCAGACATCCCGCCTGCTCCACCACAAACGTGCCCCTGGGTCCTTGCTGCCACTCAGCTTGGAACCAGCGCTGCGTTTCTAGCTCACGCCTGAGAAAGCAGCCGAGGGCTCACCCCACCCCTTGGCCTCTGTTCGGGCAGAGCTTCTGCACCTGGTACTGCAGGGGCTTCTGGCCAGGATGGGGCAGCTGCCTTAAAGGTCAAGTGCCCACTCCTGGCCATGGGGGTGAGTTAGAGGTGACAGTTTGAGGTACAGCCTGAAACTCCTTCTCTGAGAAGGACTTCTCCTTAGAAGGGGTGGTGGCATGTGGCAGGCCTGGGATGGCCATGTCCATCACAGATGGTCCAAGGGACTTGGGAGCCTGGCTGGCAAGACACTGTACACACAGTAGATACACACACACCTGTGGAATGATTTCTTGGCTTATATTAAAGCGTCAGAGTCCCAGGTGCACCTTGGCAGGCCAAGGGGGAAGCTGCCTCCTCCTGCTGCTGCTCCTCTGAGCCCCAGCTCAAGTGAGAGGCCCCTTTCTTCCTCAGAGAAGGGTCTCCATGTGCCCGGCAGTGTCTTGCATGTGGCTCTGCAGGGACCCCCGGCATGCCTGTGGTGGCCGTGGACAGACTGATGGCTCCAGGAGGGCCCTTGGGGAGCACAACAGTAAATAGATCTGGTTCCTGGCCTCAGGGCACTCAGTCGCTGAAGGTGGCCAGAGCTGTCCTTAGAGAGTGGCCACCAAGTGTAGGCTGGACACCCCAACTCTATCCACACACAACCTTCTCCGCTGCCTGAACATTTACCATGACGTTGTTGCCTGTGGAATCCTACAGAAGGGCACACTGGCTTGGGTCTGCCTCAGGCTGTCTCCGGACCTGGTTTCGGCGCTGGCGGGACCGTGGCTGGAGGGTGGCGCAGCAGAGAGTCCGGCTGGAGAGGGCGGCGCGCCACCACCGCCGGCAGCTGCTGCTGCGGGTCATGGCCCGATGGAAGACGCACCATCTGGGGTGTGTCAGGAAAAGGGTGAGCTGGTGGCGGCAGCTTTCCAAGATCCCCTGTATGGCATGGGGTGTCCCAGCCAGGAGACACCTCTCAGGAAGGGGCCTCTCCTGACAGAACTCGGGGCGGCTGCTACGGGTGGTGGGTGGCTTGGGGTCCTGGGGGAACACAGCTGCAGGAGCCTTTCTGGGTGTTTACTGGAGACTGGGGGTAGCCAGCCTCAGAATCCGGTCTCCTGGGAGAAGGTGGCTCAGCAGGGAAACCTGGTTCGCGCTGACCCATGGCTTGTCAGAGCAGGGCACCTGTGGAGTCATCTAGACACCCCCTGCCGGTGCGGGAGGCCCTTGGCATCACCCAGGACTCTTGGCATTGAGAGGACAGTCCACTTAGGCAGGGAGCCTCACCCTGTGGCTGCCCCCAAGCAGTCTGGGTTAGACACTCACCCTGGTGACAGGACGTGGGGTCCCCAACTGCAGTCGGGATGCAGCTCCCTGGGCACTTGCTGTCTCCCCAGCTCCTGCAGTGGCAGGGCACCCAGCTCCTGGCACAGAGACTCCGCCGGGCCTGCTTCCACCAGTGGAGACAGCAGGTGGGAGTCCCCAAGATGTCCCTTCCCCACTTCCCTCCCGCTGGCTCCTGGCTGGGAGTGACCTTCAGCCCACACCTCTTGTTCAGTATTGTTCATATCACCCTGTCCCGGGGCAGCCCCCTCTACCCGCCCTAGGCATTTCCCAGCACCAGCTTCCTCCCATCTGTGACCTGTATGAGGCCAGTCACTTCAGTGCCCAGTTTAGCTTTCAATGGTGTCATGTTGAAAAAAAATACATCAGTGTAATGTCCAAAAATTAATGTGAAATCCATGTTACATTTTTGCCAAGGCCTTGATAAAAAGCCTGGGGAATCGTGCACATGACACAGGGCAGCGCCCTTGGCCCAGCTCTTATCCCAGCTCCGGGCCTCGCTCCCCTGGCCTCCCTGCCCCGGCCCACTGCCGCCACATGCCCCCCTGCCCAGAGCAGGAGCCTTTTCCTAAAGGCCCTTCCTCCATCCACATGTCAACATGTGGATCCCTCCTGGTGCAGGGAGGGGAGCCTGAACAAGCCAGGCAGTTAGCCGGGCCCTGTGCTCAGGACAGTCTCCCTAAAGAGGCGACAGGGAAGTAACTAGACTTTCTGGCCCTAGCTGGCAGCCAGGAGGCGGGAACAGCAGGCTACGGCACGTGCCCTGTGGTTCTGGGCCTTCTCGCTGCAGGCAAAGGTAACAGGTTCTGCATCTTGCTGCGACTGCCGGGGTGGGCCGCGGGCAGAGCCCCTGTGGGAGCCCCAGCAGGCAGGCCTGGCTCACTCCTGCCCCCCCTGGAGGCGTGGGCCGCGTGGCTGAACTTCGTGCAGGAGAGGAGGAGGAAGAAGGCGCGGCTGGAGCGGGCGGTGCAGGCCTACCACCGGCAGCTCCTCGGGGAGGGCGCCACACGCCTCCTGCGCTTCTCGGCGGGTATGAGGGCCTCCCGACAACAGCTGCAGGCCCAGCAGCAGGTCCAGGTAGGCCTGGGGCGCCCACTCTGCCTGTGGGGAGCGGGCGGGTCCGGCGACAGCTGACCAGGGGCCTTGTCACAGGCAGCCCACAAGCTCCACCGTGCAGTCCGCCACTGCGCCACGCTCTGGAAACAGAAGGTGCTGGGCTGTGGCAGGGAGCCTCAGTCCCCAGCACCTGGCGTCGCACCCAGCAGGAGAGTGACATTTGAGAGTCCCCTTCTTGACCAAGCTGTTGCCGGGGCTGGGGATGCCACCTGGGAGACCAAGAGGCCCCGAGCTCCTCAGCCTCAGGGAGCCCTGGGCAGCCTGGCCCTTGCCACGGGGGAGCCACACCTCCGGGAGCTGTGAGTCGCCAGGCCTCACCTCTTCCCCCTCCCTCCCACCTGGAACAAAAGCTTGGATGGTACAGCAGGGAGGAAAGCCAGGTCCTGATGGGATGGGATGGGCCAGGCGTGGCCTTGTCACAGCTGAGCACATCCCACCCCTCCCCGGGGAGAATGGAGTGGGGTTTGCAGACCCTCTTTCTCCTCTGCCTGCCAAGGCTCAGGAAGTGGGTGTCCCTTCCTCTGCCAGACCTTCCTGCCCTCTCCCATCTGTCCTGCTGAGACAGTCTTTTTCAAAGTGATACACATAGTTGACAAAAGGAACGAGCTGTAGGCAGCTGTTTCCCTCTTCCTTACAGCCAAGACACTGGCTCCCTGTCGGAAACCACTCTTTTTGTGACCTGGCACTTGCCCTTCTTCCCTTACCCCCAGTGGTCCCCCCAAACCCTACACCTACCCCCACCCTGTGCTGAGGTAGCCGGCAGCCCCCAGAGTGACCAGCTCAGGGAGGGATTCACAGTGGGTGCACTGGCGCGGGACCCAGTCTCTGTTCTGCCCCGTACTGGCCGACCTCGACGGGAGCCTGAGTGGCTCAGAGGCTGCTCCCCCAGGACGTGGACCACACCTCCATCGCCAGGGGTGCCGCACAGGTCAAAAGACAACCTGGGCGAAGCAGCCTGTGGCATCAGGCTGCCCCAGCTTGCTGACCTTGGGCAGGAGCTGTGCCTCCTCTGGCCTTCAGACTCCTTGTAGAACTGGAGGGTGGGACTGAACGGCCCCCACCCACAGAGATCTCAGGGCCCTGTGGCCCTGGTCAACCTAAAGGGACAGACCCTGTGCCTCCTCCCAGCAGTGCTGCCTGCTCAGCGAGGAAACAGCCGCGACGCCCGCACTTTCTGCTGGAGCCTGTGCAGAGCCAGTGGTCCCTGGGGTGTGGCGCCCTCCAGAGGCAGGGGTAGGCCGTGTGGTCATGGGCCCCCAAAGCAGCTGGCACCTCCATCTGAGGCCTGTGTTTTGGTGGCCCTAGGGTGGGTGGCCCCTTTCCTTCCTGTTCCTTGGTCCCAGAGAAGGGTCCATGTCCTGACCGGGCTCCTGCCTTCCCTCTGCTCAGGCCCGAAAAGCTGCAGGAGTGTGGCCTGAGCACGACCCGACTGGCAGGCCCTTCCCTGCTGAAGGCCACCCTGGCAGAGGCCCCAAAAGTACTGGTCCCCAGCAGCCCCCAGCCTGGGGCCCTGTCAGGTGCCCCTGGCCCAAAGCTGCCCCCCACGGCAAGTACAGGCCTGGAGCTGCTGCTGCTGCCTCCTTCCTCCTTCATGCCCTGCGGGGCAGAAGCACCGGCCAGGGTGAGTCATCCTTTAGCGGGCCTGGCCCCTGGGGCAGCCATTCCTCGGTCTGGCCTTCGGTGCCCTTTCTGGTGCACTCGGCTCTGTAGCCACAGTTGTACTCATGGTTTCTGGAACACCTTGGCACGGGAAGACACAGAGGCCATGCATCTGGTCAAGCGTAGGTGCCCACTGCACACCAGGTGCAAGGGACACAGCTGTGAACAGCCTGCGAGCCCCTGCCCTCATGAAGCTCATGGCGTAGGCAGAGACAGTGGCAAGGAAACCGCTGCGTGCAGACCAGTGACGTGACTGCAGGTCACGTAGGCTCACGCAGGCCTGGGGAGAAGTTTGGAATCTGAGTAGGAAATTGTGACTGTTCTAGCAGGGAGCACCATGTCTGGTTTTTAACATGGGCTCATGCCCTGCACGCCCCGGTGGCTGTGGGGGTGGACAGGCCCTGCTGGTGGCAGACGCTGCAGGACACGCTCGGGTGGGTTTGCTGAAATTGAGGGGAAGGAGGGATCCAGGATGGCTCTTGGGTTTCTGGCTTGGATAACTTTGGGAACGATGAGTTCTTTTACAGAAAGAAGGAAAAGTGGGGACAGGTTTGAGGCAAAACACAGCCCATTTTGAAGCTGTCAGGTTTGAGAGAAAGCGGCAGCATTGAGTCTGGCCTTCGGGGAAAACATAGGGCCAGAGGTGTAGACTGAGAATCCTCAGCACAGGCTGAAGGTTAAACCCCCTGGGAGGACAGAGGGGCTGAGGCTCCCTGGGGAGGAGCCTGGGCAGGGACGGGTGGTTAGAGCTCAGTAATGGAGGTGATGGCCACAGTGGGGCCACACAAAACACTGAGGCCTGAAAGGGTGGGGGCAGGAAGGAGGTGGCTCCTGTGGCGAGTTTGGCCACGTGGGGCCACACAGCCTGGCTGGAGTGGGGTTGAGCAGACTCTGTTCCTGCCATTGGCGGTGCTGGGACGTGCAGTCTCCCCAGAGGAGGGCTGCAGGGGTGCAGTTGGACAGCAGGAAGTTGCCTCTGCCTGACCCTTTTCTCACTGAAGTCCAAGCTCAGCAGGGTCCTGAGCTCAGAGCCAGGAGGCTGGGGGGGGGGGGCGCCCAGGAAGGCCTGCAAAGGCTGCGGGGCGGTGCAGAGCCAGCCCCCAGGGTGAGCTGCTCGTTGGGCTGCTTCAGTGGGTGCCCAGAAAGCCCAGCTCCAGGGACTGGGGCCTATGTGGGCAGGCGGTGAGACGGAGGGTTACGAGGGCTCCGGTGCCCCTCTCCCAGGGCTTCCTCCTGGCTTCCCTGCTCAGCATCCCTCCTTCCTTCCTTTACAGGTGTCAGCTCTGCCGACCACCTCTAAGCTGAAGCCCCAGGCCCCCCCATCCCCGGCCTGTGTCCCTGACCCCCATCTGCTCCTCCCTGGGGACTTCACAGACACCAGGGCTGAGCCTGGCTCTGAAACTTCAGGTGTGTGGCTGGGGCCTGTCAGGGCAGTGAACCCCCAGGAACCAGAGGGGAAGATGGTCAAGCTTGATGTCCTGTTGCCGTAGGCTGTGTGGACCTTGAGGCCGAGCTTGAGGGGATCCAGCAGCAGTTACAGCATTACCAGGCCACCAAGCAGAACCTCTGGTAAGGCCTGGGAATGGCCCATGCACCTGGCAACACACTCACAGTTGTTCCTGGAGAGGTGGGGGTTCCATCTACCCTGAGTGAGCCAGCTGCTGGGATCCTGGGGGTGTCCACCGGGTGGGGACGGGAGCCCTTCACGTGTGCTGGCCAGAAGCACCACCCCCTCCACTGCGGCACCTTTGTCCTGCTCAGTCCTGCGTAGCAAGGCCCACCTGGGACAGTGGCCCTGCTTTCAATGGGGGGTGAGAAAGCAAAACTATAAAAACCTGATCGGGTCACGTTACCTACCCAGTGATTGTAATGCCACTGTTAAAAGGTGCAGAGAAGACAAACCAGGGTCCCCCAGCTGTACTGGTGGTCTGGGGGCCATCACCATGTAGCAGCCTCAGAGAATCAAGAAAACAGACTGGTCCCCTCATCCCTAGCTCTGCACAGGAGAGGAGGACAGGAGGGTGCTTTCACCGGGGCTCACCCAAGTTGCTGTTTGCTAGGGAGGTGAAGGAGGCTGGGAGAGGAACAAGAATTCATGTCTGCAGCTCAGGGCACCCTGCCCGACACCCGCTCCTCCCACCAGAATTAGATGATGTGCTTCTCCCCAAGCCGGGGGCCGGGGGGGGATGTCTCCCTGCCCAGAACCGGGCCTGGCAGGCAGCAGGTGTCTCCACCCCTCAGGTCCTGTCAGCGTCAAGCGAGCAGCCTGCGCAGGTGGCTGGAGCTGAGCCGAGAGGAGCCCAGGCCCGAGGACTGGGAAGTGGAGCTGCAGGTGCAGCACGAGCTGGAGGAGGTGAGGCCCCCGGCCAGCCCCTGCACCCACCAGGCTGTGCCCTCTCTCAGCCCCGACTGTCCTGCCCCAGGTGGAGCTGCAGATCCAGCAGCTGGCCGAGGAGCTCCAGGCCCAGCGACAGCCCATCGGCGCCTGCGTGCCCCGCATCCAGGCCCTGCGGCGCACCCTGTGCTAGTGCGCTCGCCCCAGGGAGGCAGGAGCTGGGCTTCGGGGGAAACCTCAGGCCACCTCCAGAAACAGAATGCAAAGCTGCACTGAGTTTTAGCTTTTTATTTCAAAATGTTTTGCAAATTAAATGAATTACTGTTCAGAAGTCTCCCACTTTTCATACAAAAATACTGTGCTACTGATACAGTTGAAAGAGTTCAATGACTTCTCCGGCAGGAGAAATCCACGGTGTCCCTAGAATCAATAGGAAATCTGGCCCTGTCCCCACCATCAGGGGCTTCGGCCTGAATACTTGCTAATGGGGACAGGGTTTCCAGGCACTGATCCCTCAGGCACTGAAGGCTCCTCAGCCTCCACCACAACCCTCCATAGCAGCAACCTTCCCACATTTCATGTGGGGCTGGATACAGGGAGGGGGACCCAAGCTCTCCCCTGGGCCACTGCCTGCCACAAAAAGGACTCCGCCAGCTCCAGAAGGCCGGTCACGAGGACCAGCAAAGGTCTACGTCATAAGTCACTGTCCTCAGAAGACACCAGCAGGTCCAGGGTAATGTGTTCAGCTACAAGTGCAAAGGAAGATTCTGCTTTTTCCAATGAGCTGAATGAGGTGAATTTGGGAAGAGAAAGCGGTTGTCATGAACGCTGTGTGGCCCTGCGGGGGCAAGGGAGGCAGGCAGTGGCCACAGTCCGTGCCAAGGAGGCACCTCACCCTGTGCAGGGGAAGGCAGAGAAGTTAAGACCAAAAAAAGCAAAAGGGGCCGACAGGAAATGGCCCAGGTGAGGGGAGGAGCAGCAAGACAGTCCATGGTTACCACTCATCACCTTGGAGTGACAGTGGACCGACCGGATGCTCAGCGGGGAGAGGCGGGTCTCCAGTTTATACAGTGTTAAAAGAGATCCAGAAGTGACTCTGAGATCACACCAGCCTGTACTTTTTCTTTCTTTGTAGGGTAGCGGGGGAGGGAACAGCACAGGTTGAGGGCATGGCAGGGGCTCTGACCACCTCATGGGAAGGATCCAGAACCTCTTGTCTGCACCTCTGGGAGGGGGGATCATTCCAGTCCTACCTGCTCAGATCCCCCCACCCGATGGCCTCGTGGCATTTTGCCTCTAAGAGACCCTCACGTTGTTTGGAAAAGGCCCTCAGCAGCCATGGCCAGGAAGAGGCTCTAGAGAGAGCCCAGAGGCTCCCCAAAGCGGATTTTCTGTCCTGCTTTCAGCTGAAAGTTGAAGTCTTTGGGGGCCTCGAAGATGAGCACAATGGTGGAGCCCAGGTTGAACTCGCCCAGGTGCTCGCCCTTGCGCATGGGGACACCTTCCTTGTTGGTGTGCGTCACAAAGCTGAAGTCGTTGTAGGAGCCCTTGCTGTACCGCGGGCTGTTTGTGTGCAGGTCCTATGGCGGGAGACCACAGGTCAGAGTGCCCCCCTACCTGTGCTTGGTTCCTACTCCCTCTGTTGCTTTTTCCCAACACACCCAACCCAGCTCCAAAAGGCAAGTGGTGACAGCAGCTCAGGGCCAGTAGGGCCGAGTCTAGCTGGATGACACACGGGCACCACCTGCTGTGAACTGGGCCCAGGAGGACAGGGAGAAACCAGACCGACCAGCTGTTCTCCCAGCATGAAGGGTGCTGCAAGACCAGGAGCCAGGGGCCATTGGTCAGAAACTGACACCCCAAAAAGGCAGCCCCCATGTGCAAGGTGGGCAGCAGGCTCTGTGTGCACTGGCCCCCTTCCCACACGGCCCACCCCAAGCTCGCTGCTCCCTTTCTGTTCCTGCTCACTCTCTCCTTTGGCCATGGTTCCTGGCAAAAGCCAAGTGCCAGGCAGGGAGGTTAATTCCCTCCCTCTCTCCCAGTCACCCCCAGTTAAGGTGCAAGTGGCAGCAAAGTGGGAGGGAAGCCTCAGCTGGCAGAGGCGGCCCCTCCTCTGGCCTGGCCAGAGGCGTGACCCTCCCAGAATTTATAGTCCTAGTGGATCCGCTGCCCAGCAGGTGAGGTGGGTGTGGACCCAAGAGGTCCAGCCCTGGGGCCTTGGCAGGGCCAGGGTCCTGCTCACCCGGTCAAAGTAGATGCGAATGGAGCCCACGTTGGTGGCCCCCACGGCCGTCAGCGAGAAGAAGCCGTGTTTCCAGTCCCCGGTCAGGACTACCCGCTCATTGTGGCAGAAGAGCTCTTTGATCCAGCGAGCCATGCCGGGGTTCACGGACATCAAGGAGCCTGTGGGGGCAGGGACCTCTGCTACTCCCCATTGAGAGCCATAACCCAGAGGGACAAATGACCTGTCACCTCAATGTCATTCCAAATGCAGAGCAGGCTGGAACCCAGGCTTCCCCACCCAGGACCAGCCTGCCTAAAGCTGTTAACTCCTGGCCTCAATGACCCCAATCTGGAGCCTGGTCTCCTGACACCAAGAAGCCAAGAGCCTCTGTCGGAAGCCTACAGGGCAGCTCCCACCCACCTGCTGGCCCTGGGCCTACCTGGGAAGTGTCGCCGGTGAGAAACGGTCCAGTCGGTGGGGGAGTGGAAGCAGTGGTAGTCCCCGGGGGCCAAGTAGATGACACAGTGATAGAGCTCATTCCCTTCCTGAGTGACCAGCTGGTTCTTGAAGGAGTCACATGAGGTGGCTGTGGGGCAGGGGCAGGCACAAGGGTCACGCTCTCAGACAAGCCCCAGGATGGAGCCTGTGCACAGTCTGGACACGGCTCCCCCAGGAGTCCCAAAGCTCTGGTGCCAGCCCTCAGTGCCTGGGCCTTCCCTGCCCCACGTGCCTCCCTGAGCCCTCTGACACCTGGCCCAGCCACAGAGCAGCAGGGCTGCCCTGGTTCCATCTGCAGTCACCCACCTGGTGGGAAGGGCAGGTCCTCCGTGCAGGTGCGTGGGCCCAAGAATGACTCCAGGGAGTAGGTGACCCCCTTCACCTGCTCCACCTCGCAGTTCTTCACCTGCCCAAAGTTGAGGATCTTCCCATCTGACGGGCTAATCTGGAAGCACCAGGAGAGGCTGCTGGGAGGGAAGGTGTCTCCTCCCCTAGGAGACAGCCTACCTTGCCATCTGCTGAGCCCCCAGAGCCCCACCCCTGACAGACATGCTGGAGATGGGGGGCTGTGCTGGGCAGGTGGGGCCCGGCCTGGGAGGAGCCGCCCACAGCGGCCCTAGCCTTGGAGGCTGCCGGGCCTGGTTACCAAGACAGGCAGGAATCCCGTTCCCCGCAGGAGGAAGGGAGGGAAGGGTCAGGCCTCACCACACTGTGCAGGCCACAGACTGGCCGGGCCTGCGGCTTCAGCTTGCGCCGGAAGAACTCGCTGAGGTTGCGGTAGTGGTGCAGATCCTCCACGGCGGCCTCCTTCATGTTCACGCCGAAGGTCCAGATGTACAGGCTGTAGACTGGCCTGCGCAGCCAGTGTGGCAGCTCCACCTGGTTGAGGCGGCCCCAGGCCCGTGACAGCAAACGTGTTGGCACCGACTTGTACAGGGCCACCTGCAGGCCAGAGGGCGGGGTCTGACTTGGTCATATTGCCCCCAGCTCCAAAGAGCCCACCCCCCACCACAGGAGAGGACTCGAGCCCAACAGAAGCCACCAGGTCTAGGCGCCCCACACTGGTTTTGTGATACGGCTGTTTCTCACTAGGAACCAGAATTGCACCTGCCAAATATTCTCTCAAACTGAGCATCTGCACACAACTCAGATCATTTTAGTCATTTCATGCAAAGGTCAAATAGCAACTGCCCCGGCCCCAGAGTGGCAGACTGGCCAGCACAGTCTCACTGCTTAAAGAGCGGGTGGGGAGATGTGAATGGACCTGACCCTAGCCACAGTGTCACAGTATGTGGCAGGAGGCCGTGGGCATCATGCCCTTGTCCCCAGCTCACTGCTCACATCCCAGACCTCCAGGGGAAGGAAGACACTCCGAGGTACCTAGAACAAGTCTACAGCCCAGCTGATGTCCAGCCACATGGAGGGCTCTGTGCAGCCAGGCACTGGCTGGAGCCTGGTCTAACGTCCAGTGTGCCTTGGTGCCCTTGAGCTCTTGTGACACCCACTTGGGCTATCAAGGGCCCAGGAATAGTGTTTCCCCCTTGGGGTCAGCCTGCCGAGGACACTAAGTGTGCGAGTAAGCCTCTGGGGACTGGGAATGGCCAGGTCAGCTCCCTTGCCCACTCGTGGGGCAGGCACCTGTGTGGCCTTCCAGGTCCTCAAGGGTCCTCCCCCTAAGGGGTCCAAACAGGCGCACTAGCCGTGAACCACCCTTTGGTTTCAGGAATTAATTTGGACTCTTCTCAAAATCACTTCTTAGCACCCTTCTGCCTGAAAACAGAAAGTCAGAGACAGACACCATTTTCTGAATCCCCAGTGTGGGTTCCTTCCAGAACCAGAGCCCCAGAATGGCAGGCAAGGAGAGCAGGCAGTGCACAGCGAGTCCTTCAGTCACTTCTGAAGGACTGTGGCCCGCGTGGCCACCAACAAGCCTTGCCTTCTCAAAAGCTGCCATGGCCTCCCAATGACCCTTCTGACACCCACCCATAAGGACGCAGCCATCACCTCCATTGCTGACAACTCGTCTCCTCAGTCCCGCCTGCGCCTCAGGCCCACGCTGGGAGAGGGCTGGGGCCGTGGGGGCTGCGCCATACTTACCCTGCTCACGGGCCTCCATCCCACCAGGCTGAGCGGGCTGAGGGCACCGAAGGGCAGGAGGTAGTAGAGGACAGTCAGGGGCCAGGAGCGCAGGATCAGGGCGGGTCTGGACATGCAGCTCAACTGCCCCAGCCTCCGCCTCAGGGCCAGCTGGGGGAACTGCAACCTGCAGGGCACACGTCCACGCACAGCCAGGGTCAGTGGCCACGCACTGGGGGGAGAGGACCTGGAGGGCCCCTCCTGTCCACCCGCCCCCCACCAGCTGCCTCGCCAGTGGGGTGACAGAGTCCTGCAAGCACTGGCTGAACCTCGTCCCAACCCCATTCTGAGCCTAGGGCTTGGCTGCCCCCAGCTGGCGGACTCCCTTCAGTCTCTCCCGCCTGCCAGCAGCTGGGAGGACTGGGAATGCAGGGGCAGCCAAGACACAGGAGAGTGAGGCCCAGCTCTTGGGCACTGCTCAGATGGTGCAGCTTCTGAGCAGGAAGGGGCCCCAGCAAGGGCCTTTGCAAGCCTGCCAGGGCCCAACAGGGAAAGGTAGAGCAGAGAGAGCCTGCCTCACGCCCCAGCCTCCGCAGCCAGCTCTGCCCTGAGCCCTGGCGGCAACAGTGCTGCAGAGCTGCGACCCGGGTGGCACATCTTTCACTACCATCCCTTTGCAGGACCTGGATACTCTCTTTATGGCTCTAGGCCTCTTGTTTCCTCATCTACTAAATTAAGGGACTGGACCAGACAAGATCTGGAAGGAAGCACTTAGACACACACCCCCGAAAGCAATAGGCCGTCCATCTGCAGCAGGCCAGGTTCTCCAGCACCTCCGGGCCCTGCTCTGCTGGGGCCACACCCCCGACCCAGGCCCTCCTTTCAGCAAAGGGAGTGGCCTCTCCCCAACCCTCCTAGCACAGGTCCAGTGTGTTCAGCACAGGCTCAGCTTCACAGGAGTCGCAGAGGCCGGGATGGGCCTCTCCACCAGAACCCTGACCTCCGGAGCCCGAACCAGGCCCTACACCTGGTTCATTGTCCCATCGCTAGGCCCTAGAAAATGCTCCTGAGGCCCCAGTGCAGCCATCAGGAGAGCACGTTGCCACCCACCCTGAGAATATGCCCAGACTCAGTTTCCTTATCTGCAAAGTGACTGCCTTCAACTGGATAATCTACGGCTGCCAGCTGGAACTGTGCTCTCAAGAGAAGCTGGATCCTCTTGTCTCTCAGTTGCTAAGCTAACCCAGGGACAAAGAGGCGTCTCAGCTGATAGTAAGAGCAGAGCAGACAGAGGTCAGGTGCAGTGCAAGGCAGGGCTCAGCAGCCCAGGCACGTCCCCACAGGTCCCCAGATGCCGCCTTCTCTCCCATCACCTACCCCCCTTGTTTTAAAAGGTCTGGGAACGTGGCAGGGGCCAAGCAAAGACAAATGACTGCTCTCCCAGGGCTTCCCCACCCACCCTGCTCACTGCAGAAGAGCAGAGACCAATCCCAGAAGAGCTGCACCCTCAGGCCAGCACCAGGGGAGATGGGGAAGCCTCTCCCAGGAAGTAGGGGTCTGAGGGTGGCAGGGGGAGCCCAGGAGCACCAGGGTAAGGAACGTCAGACGGGTCTTGAAGCCCACTGGCCGCCTCCCCCACAGGGCTCTCCTGGGGACAGGAACTGCAGGTACCTGAAGCAAGCTCTCCAGTCCCTCGAGATTGGCCCCTCCAGCCTTCGGGGGCTGACCCCCGGAACGCCCTGCCACCACCTTCACTGTGAGGCCACTGGATGTGAACTCTGACCTTCCAGAGGTTGTGGCGGGGCACAGTGGGGTTAGGACACAGTGGGCAGCATCTCACCATTTCACGGCACGGAGCTCTGGTCCTGGGCGCGCCTCCGACTGACACATCGCAGGCAGGCGCAGGGAGGGCAGCGCTAGGCTGCTCGCCTTTGTTTTCCTCTTTCCTCCCCTTCCCCCGCGCCAGAGGATCTCCGCGCTGTCACTGCTTCAGGGGCTCTGCCTCAGCAAGGCTGGCTGGTGGCTGGTGGTGCAGCTTCCCCACCCTGGTTCGGTCTTGGTGGCTCACGGGGCGCAGTTAGAGGGTCAGGGCTATTGCAAACAGACAGGCACTGGTCACACACCTGCTCAGGCCACCTGCTCAGGGTCTGTAGCCTGGGGCAGAAGCCCCTGCACTCAGCCCACTCTGCCCCGTCCCCAGGCCTGGCGCCTGCCGTGTTCCTGCTGCCCGGGGCTGAGCCAGCCTGCCCTGGCGTACACTTCCTTAGCTCGGCCAGGGGGCGGCAGGTGGGCAAGGTGCCCAGGCTGCCCACTCCAATGAGCCATTGCAGGGAGGGGGCCAGACGCCACTGCCGGGCCTCCCGGGCACCTCTCGGTTCCAAGAGCACAAGATGGGAACCTGAGCCCTGTGTTCCAGGGCCCGAGAGCATAGCGTCAGCCTGTCTGTGGCCCCTCCCTTGCCAGGACCTGACCCATTTTCAGGTTACAAAGTAGCACCTGAGGAATGAGATGAGCGGGAAGCCGGGAGAGGTGCAGCGGTGACAGCCGGGGCATCTTACCCACGCCAGCTCTCTACACCCCTCCCGGCCTTGGACCCCGAATACCTGGCTCTGACCCACTCCAAAGCTGTGTGCTGGGTGACTTCAGGGAAAACCAGCCTGGGGCTGGGAACAGGCCCTGAAGACTGAACCCAGTTTCCCACTTTCCCTTCTTTGCTTCAGAAAAGCACTTTGGCCAGGGCCACTGGCTGGCTGGGAGGACACACAGCCTCTACAAAGCTGTCTACCTCCGCCTGCAGATGACAGGGAAGGAGAGCAAACATTCCACAGCTGCTGCTATCTCAGCCCAGGGCGATCAAGGCCCTCCAGGACCAGTGAGGACATAGGCTGACCAGAGCCCAACCCTCCTGGCCTCCAACCCTAAGCACAGCCCTGGAGGGGGGCAGGGGCCTGTCACCATCTTTACATGAACAAACACAGCCCAAGAGCTGCGTCTAAGGCACAGAATAGGCCAGGCAAGGACCCGGAACCACAGCCAATGCACTGCGACAGAGCAAGAGGCCAACTCAGACGTGGCTCCAACTGCACAAAGATGAACATCGGATACCCTGGCAAATCCTCCTCAGCCACAGAGGTGAAGATTCCAGCCCTGGTACCTGGGACAACAGACAACTAAGGGGTTTCTCTTCCTGACCGAGCAAGAGGCAAGGCCTGGCCCACTCCAGACCAAGCTGTCCAGGTCCCTCTCCTCAATGAGTGGCAAGGACAGCTCACTGCAGGGTGGGCAAGATGGGAGGGTCCTTCCAACAGGTTCACACAACCTCCTCCCTCGGGAAGATGTCGGCACCAGGAGAGAGGCGCGGGAGGCCTGGCCCATCCCATCCTGAGGGCCTGGTCCACCGCTCCGTGGACACTCCTGCTCACCCCTGACACGCCCCAGGCTCATGCCCGGCCTCCCACCACCTTCCCATCCTCAATGGTCAGGTTGTTCCAACCATCCCACCTACATACTGAGCACTTCTCACCCTCCCTGGCCACTGGCCTCCTGCCAGGAAAACAGGCCCAGAGGGGTGATGGGCAGTCAAGGGTGAGCCCAGTGCCTGTGCCCAAAGCAGCAGCTCTTTTCCCACTTGATAAAGTACAGACCAGGAGTTGAGCTCACACCCTGATTCAAGTGGCGGCAAGTGTGGCCTTGTGGGGACGGAGGGAAGAGGGGACCTCGAGAGCCCCGCCTCTTGCCAATTTTCCCACTGTCCTGCCACCTGGACGTGACCACCACAGCCCTGAATGTGGCAGAAAGTCACAAGCCCAGAAAAACCCAGCTTGGCAAAAAATCATGGGTTTGCAAAGCAGATTCCTGCTTGAACCTTGGTGCTCCATTCTCCTCCCACTGTGGAGGAAGCTCAAGGGGACCAGCCCAAGGAGCCACTTCCCTGGAGAGATGCTAAGAACCGCTCTGAGGGGCCAGGCTGGGCACCCACCCTGCACTCGCCCCAGGCCAGGGGACCCTTACGCTCAGGTCCCATCTTTATCACCATTCTACCTCTTCTAAAATAAGGCGCCAAGACCAGGGTGTCAGGGTTTCTTCAGATCACCATCTGTGGGCCCCAAAAGGTCTCCAGGCAGCAGATGAATTTTGCTACGGGCCCCCCCCCCCCCCCGCCGCGGGGGGGGCCCGGGGGCGCGGGGGGGGGCGGGCGGGGCGGGGGGGCG
>CAUYRT010103063.1:0-28100 GCA_963574885.1 Lepilemur ruficaudatus | reverse complement strand
GAGTGCCATGGCATCAGCCTAGCTCACAGCAACCTCAAACTCCTGGGCTCAGGCAATCCTCCTGCCTCAGCCTCCCGAGTAGCTGGGACTACAGGCATGCGCCACTATGCCCAGCTAATTTTTTCTATATATTTTTAGTTAGCCAATTAATTTCTTTCTATTTTTAGTAGAGACAGGGTCTCACCCTTGCTCAGGCTGGTTTCAAACTCCTGACCTTGAGCGATCTGCCCGCCTCGGCCTCCCAGAGTGCTAGGATTACAGGCGTGAGCCACCACACTCGGCCAGCATTTTCTTATTTAAAACTAGTTACTCCACAGGCTAAAATTAAATACAAAATACAGAAGAAAACTAGAAAACTAAGACGCTATATTTATTCAGTAGAGAAATTATATAACAGGGTCCTGGGCATACCTGGGCACCATGGAAGTGTTGAGCAAAAAGCCATCTGTCATGTTCAACGTCTAAATTTCATTTTATGTATAGTTACATAATCTCATCTTTGATGGTCTCTTCAAAACATGTCTTGTATTTTACTCCAAAGAATCAACCTGAGGCCCATAATCTGACAATTTCTTTCTGTCCCTAAAATTACCAGCAATATAATTTGCTCTTTGAAAGTCATTTGTATAAAATCAGACAACTGACATGTATACCAAGAAAACAGAAAAGGAAAGATTTCCTCCTATTTTTCTAAATGCCAGATTGTTAGTCTTTGCTCTATTACTCTCTCTAAACTACATGAAAGGCAAATGAAGCCAGGGCTGGGAGGGTCAGAAAAAAGTTGGACTTCAAACCCTCTTAACTCCATCTGTCTGTAGTCCTGGCTGCTACGGCAGCAATGTGTTCTCCCATATTGAGATGCTTGCAGAAAAGTGTTTCTCTATCACAAATTTCTTCTATTATCTCTCTCACTACACAATCTCAATAAATGCTTAAGTTATTTATTTATTTGAGACAGAGTCTTGCTCTGTTGCCTAGGCTAGAGTGCCGTGGCGTCAGCCTAGCTCACGACAACCTCAAACTCTTGGGCTCAAGCCATCCTCCTTCCTCAGCCTCCCCAGTAGCTGGGACTATAGGCGTGCACCACCGTGTCTGGCTAAATTTTGTTTTTTTTTTTTTAAGTTGTCTGGCTAATTTCTATCTATTTTTAGTAGAGACAGGGTCTTGCTCTTGCTGAGGCTGGTCTTGAACTCCTGATCTCAAGTGATCCTCCTGCCTTGGCCTCCCAGAGTGCTAGGATTACAGGCGTGAGCCATCATGCCCAGCCTAACGCTTTAATTTACCAAATGTTATCTTTTCTTAATGTTGTGGGACTCAGACATCACTGGAGTTTACTCCAACAATACAATACCGTTGATTCATTTCTCTCTGAGAAGCTGCTTCCTTCTCAGAACCAAATGTGAAGTTCTATAAACCTACTATCCGAAGTCAATGAAATGACTACAGAAAGAGAGAGCCATAGCTAACCAACTCTGTGACTAGGGTCAAGTGGTCATTTTTCTGGGACATGAACTGATTTAACTTAGCATCAAAGCCCATTACTATAAAAAATACATTTTTTTTTAAATTTAAAAAGCAAGCGCATGGTAGAAATGTAAAATGGTGCAACTGCTGTGGAAAACAGTGTACCAGTTCCCCAAAAGGTTAAACAAAGAGGTATCATATGACCCAGCAATTCCTCTCCTAGGAAGAGAAATAAAAACCTAAGTCCACCCAAAAACTTGTACACAAATGGTCATAGTATCATTAATCAAAAATAACCAAAAAGTGGCTCTTTGTCAGTTGATGGACATTAGTGATTTCTAGGGATTGGAGGTGGGGAAGGGAAATGGGGATGACTGCTAAAGAGTATGGGCTTTTTTGGGGGTTGAAAAGCTGTTCTAAATTGACTGTGGTGATGGTTGCATAGCTCTGTGAATACACTAGAAACCACAAAATGGTACCTTTTTTTTTTTTTTTTTTGAGACAGAGTCTCACTCTGTTGCCCGGGCTAGAGTGCCATGGCATCAGCCTAGCTCACAGCAACCTCACATTCCTGGGCTCAAGTGATCCTTCTGCCTCAGCCTCCCAAGTAGCTGGGACTACAGGCATGCATCACCATGCCCGGATAATCTTTTTTTATACATTTTTTTTAACTGGCCAATTAATTTGTTTCTATTTTTAGTAGAGATGGGGTGTTGCTCTTGGTCAGGCTGGTTTCGAACTCCTGACCTTGAGCGATCCTCCCGCCTCGGCCTCCCAGAGTCCTAGGATTACAGGCGTGAGCCACTGCGCCCGGCCACGAAATGGTACATTTTAAAGAGTGAATTGCATGGTATGTGAATTACATTTCAATAAAACTGTTAGAAAAAAGCAAGTATACTTTTCTTATTTTATTTAAAATAAAAAGGAACAACCTCCCATCTCTAATCCCGTATCTCAATAGAGGATTATGGCAGTATCTCTCTAGAGGCAGGACAGGGCTTCCCAATCCTTACAGAGCTGTAAGCAGTCACTGCCAATTGGAATTGGAACTCCTTGAAACTTCTTTGCCATCTCAGCACTAGGTGACTCTGTATGGAGCAGCACTTTACTTGAGTTAGATTCTGAAGTCAGCAGACTGGGTGGAAATGGCCTTATTGTCAAAATTATACTTGAAAATCCCATAAATTATCCATAGGGGGCAATATATATGGTTTTGTGCACAGATCCCTGAACTGTAATTCTTCACATACTAAGGTTTAAGAACCACTGAATTTGAGAAAAAAGATCTAAGTGGATGTCTGGGAATCCAACCATACTGTTTTTTAAGACAATTAGATATAGTTACATTTTCAATTTAGCTTTATAAGAAGTAAATGAGATGAAGGGGTCTCATTTCCAGCAGGAGTTATGTTCTAAAGTCAGAGTATATGTATATATAATTGATTCCAGTGCATTTGGCAAGCATTGCTCTATCAAATCTCAGATTTCATGTTAAACACTGTATCTGGGTTTCCCAGAATGATAGAATTTTAAAACTTTGACGACTTAGGAGGCTGTCAAACACTCTGCCTCACTCCTAAAGAAATTTTAAGCAAACTCTTACATATAAAGCAGATACAATGTTATTATTCTGGTTGAATCAGGGGTCCTCACCCTTCAGGGGCACTTTCAAGGACCATAATAAGTGAACAATTTATCCAGGCTTGCGCTTCCCAGGCCTAGGAGGGCAAATGGCAGACACACACAAGGATTACAATTTAGGGTTCTGAATTCCTAGCACAGTTCACTAATTGATTTCTTCTCCTTATCGGCCATTAGACAAGTCACAGTCCTCATATATGTATAAATTTATCTATCATTCATTCACATTTACCGAATACTCTTTGGTATAAAGCTCAGAGCTAGACACATGTAAACTATACATAAGACTAAGATTTAGTTTCTGCCTTCAAAAACTCCAAACTCAATTCTTACCAATTTAAAATTCCAAGTTCTACCTATTTTCAAATCTGAAATTAGGCAACCAGATTTCCCCCCCTGGATTTCTTTGTATAATCATTTGGCTTGAATCCTGTTCCAAGTTCATTTTAGCAACTATGAAATACCTTTTTTCTGGGAGAAAATGTAGGGAGTATTTATCTACTAATGGTAAAGATAACCAGAAGGCTGACTTATAGCTGAGAAAACAGGCAGCCAGCAACCAGTTAGGTACCCATCACTACCTCTGAGTATCAGCTGGTCTTATCTCCTCTGTCCACAATGAAGAGTTAGCATGGCAAATTTCAGACATAATTTTCTCTTCTCTTACTGGGATGATCTGACCTCTTAAGATGAAGTTCAATGAGAAATTCAGTAGGCATTAACTAAGGGAAGAATGGCAGCTTTTTGCTTGCTGAATGCTCATTATAGTCTCAATTGCAACAATCAAATTCAATAACCATGCTGCTTAGGGATAATTTTCTTAACATAAGGTCGGACTTATTGTTCAATTTCAGAAGCTTGTCCATTTTATATTCATAACCTACTTAGTCTTCAAGCAGCTTATAAAAGGATATGGAGTCTTAACTATCTGCAGATCCCTAGCAACTAGCACTGTGCTTCTCCCACAGAAGATGCTTAATAAATGTGGAATGAACTGCTCTCTGTGAACCCAACACATGCAGTTCTATGTATTCTTACATAAAAACAAGAACCAAAAACTACATTTGATTTTAAACAGCATCAAAGGTTTTCACATTTGTTTTTGAAAGTCCTTCCATTAAAATAGCTGATCTTTCTTGGCAGATAGGGGAAGGAACAGTGGTAGAATAGCTGTTTTTCTTTTTCTGTCTTTCTTTTTTTGTGCCAGACAGGGTCTTGCTCTGTTACCCAGGCTGGACTCATGGGCCCAAGTGATCCTCCTGGCAGCCTCTTGAGTAAGCTGGGACTGTGGGTGCAGGCCATCATGCCCAGGTAGCTTTTAAAAAACTTTTTGTAGAGACAGGGTTCTCGCTATATTGCCCAGGCTGGTCTCAAACTCTTGGCCTCGAGCAATCATCCCACCTCAGCTTCCCAAAATGCTGGAATTAATGGTGTAAGCCAGTGCACTCAGCCCTGTTGCTATTTTCTTGGATTACATCTAATTAGAATCAATTAGAAGCAACTCTTAAGATTAAAGTTACCCACTGATGCCTATTTGATGGTGAAAATGTAAAGATAAAACGGGAATTTCTGTTACACGGTGGTATCAGCAATTGCTCTGTGTGCTTACCCTCGGTTCTGTAAGTCCTCCAAGTTTGAGGCATTCCATTCTGAGCCCTGTGGAGCCAAAAAGACAAGGACAAAGTTAGGGAGTACTAGCAAATCAACTAAATGCAACACTTGAAAAGGAGTCCTATGAGGGAAGAAGCAGGGCTTTTAAAAACAAGGCTAATAACATCTACTCAGTGACCCCAAGTGCCAGCCACTTTCTATGTTATCACATTTAGTTTTCACAATTAATAGAGTAAGAAAGCTATTTTATTCTTCATTTTTACAGATAAGTAAACCAACTCTCATAGAATTTAAATAATTCTTGCTCAGGATCAGAGTAGGAGAGGTATCTGACCATCATCAAATGTAAGTTAGATGTCTTTTGCTATACTTGCTCATAGTAATCTGATATTTTCCTCAATAGCATGTATCACAATTCACATTTATATATTTATTTATGTGCTTATTTTCTAATTATTTCCTCCACTATAATATAAGCTCCTCAAGGGCAAGAACCAGGTCTATTGTTCCCTATGGAAACCCACACACCTTGCCAAGTGCCTGGCACCTGGCAGGTACTCAATAAATATCTGTTGAATGAACAAAGCAGATTATGCATCAAACCTAGATCTGATTCCAAAGCCCATATGCTTTCTAGCATATTAAGTTGCATCTACAGAGTAGGGGGAGCAAGATGTGTGTATGTGTAGGGGAAAGCACGAAATAGCAGCTTCTATCAAACAAATGAGGGAAGCACGATACGCAAAATTTTAATAAAAGGCAAACTTTTTTGGGGGGGAAGTTCTACAGATTATCTGGAATACACAACAATTGCCACATTTGCTTTCTCTTCCTCTTTCCCTTTTCTTTCAATATATACCACACTTTCCTTCTCTTAACCATTTGAAAGCAATTTGAGCATGTATCATCTAAGAACATTTTCTTACATAATACCATTATCACATCCAAGAAATACAACATTAATAACTTAATACACTACCTATACTTGAATTTCCCCAAATGTCCCCAAAATGTCCTTTATAGTCATTCAATCAAGGATCTCCTTTGCATTTAGTTGTCATGTCTCTATCCTCTAACTCCTTTAATCTAGAACAGTCCATTTCTGCTTTTTTTGGGGGAGGGAGGGGCCTTTCATGATGTTGACATTTTTGTAGACTCAGATCTTGGAGAACTCCTCACATGCTGAATTTGTCTTGTAATTTTCCAAAAATTAGATTCAAGGCAAACATTTTTTGGCAAGAATATCACAAGGACCATGTTGTATATATACTTCCTACTGCATCAATCAGGAGGCACATGTCAGTTTGTCCTATTATTTGTCATGCTAAATTTGCATTCTCTGTCAAGGTACCTTTGTGTCTGTCACATCCCTCTACTGTAAAGGCTTCTTTACAATTAATTAGTAATGTATGGATATTTACTAATTTTTGAAGCCATGTGAATATCCTATTTCACAGTAAGTTTTACCATATGGTTTTAGCATCAGTTGCTGATCTTGTACAAATCAATTATTTACTGGAGGCTATAAAATGATGATATTCCAATTTTATCATTCCTTCTGCATGTTAGCTGACATTTTTCTATAAAAGAGAGCTTCACCTAACCAATCCTTCCATCCTTTTTTTGAGTGTCACTATGGACTCTTGAATTCTTTGTGTGTTTAGTATAATTCATTACCATTATTTATTTATTTTGGACACTTGAATTGTCCTGAATTTAGCCAGTGGAAATCTCTTGAAGTTGGCTCATTCTAATATGACCCATTAGTCTTCCTTGCTTTCTGGTAGAAAAAGTTGTTCCAGATTCACTAGCGAGTAGAATCAGCCATCTCCCCAAAGAGTCCTGGTTTCTTCTAATGAAAAATATTTTGTAATCAGGATCTGGGCATTAATTAGGTATACTCTTAACTACCTACCATGTGTCACTGCTTCTAAAACTTTGCAGTGGACAGAACTAGGAAAATTCCAAAAAAAACTGAGTTTACATTGGTCCTCCAATTCAAAGTCAACACTACAGTGTTCTTCCTTATCCTTGTCCTTCCCCCACCCTAATCCATGGTCAAAACCTTGGTTCCTAACAATTCATTTGCTCCTACAAAATAAATTCAACATTATTACACCAATACAACAACCAACAACAAACCTACTAGTTTTGTTCATAGTTCCTTTTTTCCTTGTTATATCTCACTATGGGGTATAATCAGAGTATCATGCTTAAACTTATTTGAATTAATTTCTATGAGGTTATCAATTTGATATACACTTGAGTTAATTTGCTTCTGTTTAATTTTATGTGTGGGTTTTTTTGTTTTGTTTTGAGACAGGGTCTTGCTGTTGCCCAGGCTAGAGCTCAGTGGTGTCACCATAGCTCATGGCAACCTGAAACTCCTGGACTCCAGTGATCTTCCCACCTCAGCCTCCCGAGTAGCTGGGACTACAGGTATGTGCTGAGCCCAGTTTGTATTCAATTTTGGAGTGTGCTTTTTCCATTCATGTTAATTATTATTATTTTTTTTTAGAGACAGGGTCTCACTGTGTTGCCCAGGGTAGAATACAGGGAGCGATCTATCATAGCTCACTGCAGTCTTCAACTCCTGGGCTTCAATCGATCCTCCTGCCTCAGCCTCTCAAGTAGCTGGGACTGCAGGTGCATATCACCACACCCATCTAATTTTTTAATTTTTTGTAGAGATGAGGTCTCGCTATGTTGTATAAGCCGGTCTTAAGAGATCCTCCTGCTTTAGCCTACCAAAATGCCAGGATTACAGGTGTGAGCCACCATGCCTAGTCTATTTAAGTTTTTGAGTATGTAAAACTTGATTTTATATGATTGAAAGTCAAAAGTTTATTAAAAAGTAAATTTGGAAGTCTCACTCCTACCCCTATCTCTTCCATTCCTATTAGTAACCATTTTCATTAATTTCTTATTTATTCTATTTTGAAAAAAATAAGCAAATATATATTACTACCACTTCTTACTTATATTACCAATTCTTACATAGAAGTAGTATAATTTTTGTTCATTGCTTTATTCACTTTATAATATATCCGCAAAACCACTCCATGTAACAGTTCTAGAGATCTTACCCTTTATTTCTGCATAGTAGTACTTCATTGGGCAGTGATATAATAGTTTATTCTCCTATGAATGATGTTTCATATTTGTGGAAACATGATTGCTGGGTCAAAGGCTAAATGTAGCTTTGTTAGATATTGCTAAACTTCCCTGCATAGAGTCTGAAACAATTCCATGTTGTGCCACTTTCCTCACAATCTTGCTCGAACAAAACAAACTTTTGAATTTTTGCCAATCTAACAGGTATGAAATGTTATCTCAGTGCAGTTTCAATTTGCATTTTTCTTATGAGTAGAAGTGAGCGACTTTTTTCAATGTTTAAGGTCCATTTTTCATCTTTGCGTTATCTATTCATATCTTCTGAAAAGGTAAACATTAAAAAAAAGAGTTTACCTCTTTCAGAATTAGAGGCATTAAATGGCATTTAGCATTAGAAGACTTAGGGGTTCAAATTTTGACTCCTCCTACTGTGGGGTGTAGGAAAAACCGCTTAACCTCTCTGTCTTTACTTTCCGTATCTATAAAATGGATCACCCTTCCCACTCCAGTCTTATATATTTAGTATCTTCCCCTCAAATTATAGTTTTTCCCATATTAAAATGGAAAAACTTTGTTCTTTCATGAACTTCTTGGCAAAGAAAAAAAAAGAATAAAAAGAAATGATAAAACTACCTCTCCACTGTGAATCCTCCTGTAGACTGTCCTTTCTCTCCTCCCTTCATAATAAAGTCTAATACTCATTTTCTCTATTTCCTCATTCCCGTGTGTCTCAACCCACAGCACTCTGGCCTCTGTCCTCATCACTCTTGCCAATGTTACTAATGACCTGTCCTAATTGTCTAATCAGGGGTCACCTCTGTATCCTTATTCTATTGGCCTTCTCTGAGAATCTCTATCTGACATGGCACATCAGTCTCCCCTTCTGGAATTAGACCTGCCCATACAAACGCCTTGTCTCATGCCTGGCACAATAAAGAAGATCGACAAATGTTTGTTGAATGAATGATCAAGTGAGACAAGTAAATGAAGTCATTATGAAAACTGTCAGATGCTATGTAAGCACTATAATCATATTATAAGCCATCTGTAACCTGGCTGTTGAACTGGGAGATCTCAAGGACACTATGCTGAAGCTGTATTTAGGAAAAAGTGAATAAGGGATGGACCTTTTCTATAGACCAGGGTTTGGCTGACTTGTTTCCCAAAAAATATGGGAGGTTCTGAAGGCTCTGTGCTCAACCTTAGAAAACTAGCCCCCACACTAAAGAAATAGCCAAGAACTTTAAAGAGACAGACATCAAACAGTAAGGATTGAATGGTTTAACTGGAGCCAGAGAAATGTGACCACCTCACTTCTTAATTTAGAAATCTAAATCCTCTGTGGAGCTCTGTCCAGTTAGATGGAAATAACCCTGATGTAATGGGAAAAGTCCATAGTTTTCATCTACCTGTCCAGAGAGAATTCAATCTGAAGTGACACCTATGCAGAGGCAAAATAAATTAAAGGCATTGGTTGCTGACTCAATGCAGCCCACCTGCATAAAGTGACTTGTGCTGTGGTTGGGGCTGCTTCAGGTTCAACCTGAAAGAACTGGAGTCAACTAGGTATATTTTTCTGTCCTCAAAACAAATGTCATGCATTACTTGTCCCCCTGGGGCCCTCCACAGACCCAATCTTTTACCCCACACAGTGCTTTTCAGGCTTACAATGACATAATTCTATGTAGGTTTCCACCATGTTCTATGTAATTATGCAACGCATATTCTAATCTTACTGAAGTGTAAAAAGAAATCTTTGGACTGTAATATATTTTAAAGTAAGTTCACTTCCATCTTTTGCTCTGGTTCCCCTGCACTGTAAACTGGCTCTAAGACCCAAGTAACTGATTTCTTTTCAAATGTTATCCTCCAGAAATAGCCTTGCTGGGGGTCTAACTGTCCAGGCAATATAGAAGAGGAGAGCACACTGTAGCAAATAAGGATTATACTGGGTGTTCTGCTAAGATAAATACAACTGTACATAATCTCCTTGAACAGGCATCCCTGTCCACATTTTATCATATGGTATCTGCAGTGTCAACACTGTAAGTCATATTACTGTAGTAACCAGTCATAAACTCTATTAACTTTTCCTTTTTTTTTTTTTTTTTTTTGAGACAGGGTCTCCCTCTGTCGCCTGGGGCTGGAGGGCAGTGGTGTGATCATAACTCACTGTAACTTCCAACTCCTAGGCTCAAGAGATCCTCTTGCCTCAGCTTCCCAAGTGGCTAGGACTATAAACCCAGCTAATTGTTTTCTGGTAGAGATAGGGTCTCAATATGTTGCCCTGGGCTCAAGCAATCCTCCTGCCTCGGCCTCCCAAAGTGCTGGGATTACAGGCGTGAGCCATGATGCCTGGCCTTAACTTTTCCTTCGAAGAGAAGTTTATGCCATACATCTCCAGTTCAGGGACAAAAATCATGAATATGATTAAAACAATCCATTTGATTACTGTCTCATTGATTCACACACCCTCCATTTCTCTGCTCCTACAGTAAAAGTAACCAATTTGATGCTTAATTTTTTTATTCTAAAAAGATCTGTACTGTCAAATCTTGAAAAAGATCATCAGCAGTAAAATTTCTGACTGCTTTTTTATTCATGAGCAGAATTACTGGTTTTGTGTCCAATATTCTTGTTTCCCTTGTTTAAGAAAGCACCTGCTTTTCTGCAAAAGGTCTCTGTTCACATCTAGCTTTTTCTCAGCCAAACTGAACAGCCTCCAGGAGAACGGTTGATATTGAAATTTTGTTGGGCAAAGGCTTCTAGCTCAGAGAAGTGGTACACTTGTAAGGTTGTGGAAGAACCTCTCTTTTTTTAGAAACACCCTGGCTTCCCACCAATCAATTTCCTTTTCTCTAGATTTTCTTTAAACTATGCTCTACACTTTCCCTCTCTCTACCAGCTGGATACCTTTCCAAATAAACAGATCTTCCTGTGCAGTACACTGCAGGGCTGATCATTCTTCCAAAGGGAGGGAGAAATCCTGCTGCTTCTCTTCACACAATCTGGTTGAACTCTACGTACAGCAGCTATGCACAAGGGTTGACTTCGCAGAAAATTAACACCACCACTTGCAGCTAGGATAAGACATCTTTTTCCATGTCAATTGCTGGGAAAACCAGCAGGGTAGAGACTTACTGGAGAAGAGACAAGGGTTTGGGGATAGGATGTGGCGGTAGAAACAAAGAGAAGGTACCGAGGAGCACATATAATAAGATGTTTAAGACAACCTGTTCACGTACTTATTTTGTTGGAAAAGTGTTAAATTTTAGGATCCTCCAATTTGGAAGTTGTTTTTTTTTTTACCAAATAAGAAAAATATTCACAATGGAAAGAAAATGTTCACTCTCTAGAAAATAGAATTGTGCCTGAAGATGAAGAGATTTTCCTCTGTTCAAAAACATACATGGGCCAGGCGTGGTGGCTCACGCCTATAATCCTAGCACTATGGGAGGCCGAGGCGGGCATATCGCTCAAGGTCAGGAGTTCGAAACCAGCCTGAGCAAGAGCGAGACCCCGTTTCTACTACAAATAGAAAGAAATTAATCGGACAACTAAAAATATATAGAAAATATTAGCCGGGCATGGTGGCGCATGCCTGTAGTCCCAGCCACTGGGGAGGCTGAGGCAAGAGGATCGCCTGAGTCCAGGAGTTTGAGGTTGCTGTGAGCCAGGCTAACGCTATGGCACTCTAGCCCGGGCAACAGAGTGAGACTTTGTCTCAAAAAAAAAAAAAAAAAGCCACACGAAAAACATGTATGTATATAGACCAGGTGTAGTGGCTCACACCTGTAATCCCAGTACTTTAGAAGCTGAGATGGGAGGATCGCTTGAGGCCAGTTCAAGAAGTTAAAAAAAAAAAAAAAAAAAAGCAATGATTTTTAAAATTTTTTTTTGATTTTTAAAAAAATACTTATATAGACATGTATTTAAAAGTAAAAAACTCGGTATGCTACTATAATGGTGGATACACACCATAAATTTATCCAAAACCATATAACACCAAGAACGAACCCTAAAGTATGGACTTGGTTGACAATGATGTGCCAACGTAGGTTTATCAATCGTAACAAATGTACCATTCTGGTAGAGGATGTTGATAATAGGGAAGCTATGGATGTCTGGGGGCAAGTGGTATATGGGAAGAAAATCTCTGTACCTTCTGCTCAATTTTTTTTTTTTAGAGACAGGGTTTCACTCTGTCGCCTAGGCTGGAATGCAATGGTGTGATCAGAGCTTACCGTAACCTCAAACTCCCGGGCTTAGGAATCCTCCTGTCTCAGCCTCCCAAGTAGCTAGGACTACAGGTATGTAACACCGTGTCTGTCTAACCTTCTGCTCAATTTTGCTGTGAACCTAAAACTGCTCTAAAAACTGAAGTCCACATATCACGTGTGTGCGTGTGTGTATAAATAAACACCTATGTATATATAAAGGTAAAAATGACTGGAAGGCAATATCATATAACAAATGGAACAGTGATTTCCTGTCTTGGTGATGATTAAATGTAATGATTTATTGTCTTCTAAAATTTTCTACAATGGACACAAATTATTTTTGTAGTAAGAAAAAAATTCAGAAGAATATGCCTGAAATCATATCATGAAATCACAGGATGAAGCTACTGGTACAAATACCCAAATGCATTTGTAGTTGATTACAGAAATGAAATTTCAGGGGAATTAGATTGTTCTTTCTGCTTAGAGTACTATTAAAATTTGCTTATATGCCCTAAAATATATCATTTGAGAAGGTGGTACTTTTTGAGTGGGTGGCATCGGAGACACAGGGAAGTATGCCTGAAATAAAACAGGTTGACCAGTCAGAAATTAACTGTATTTGATATTTATCATGTTTATTTTCTTTTAGGTATTCAAATCCAAGTTCAATGGGAAAGTGACTTCCAAGTTTGCAGGTTTGGTCATTTTCTAACATGAGCTCTTTTTGGCTACAGGCATTTGCCCTTCATAAAAATTAGGTTACATGGAGACAGTTGGGGGCACGGTATACCTGAATGAATGATTCATAAGTTTTCTATAGATAACACAAAGATTCTTTCCGACAAACAAGAGCCAGATATATTTGAATCCCTGTGGAAGTATACACAAGAAACAACAAGGCCAGGTGCCTTATAATGGAAAAGCCAATGAGAGTTTTGCAGTATGATTTATATCCAGAAATAGCAACACATACCACATATTGGTCAAGCTGAAGTAACGGAAAAGAAGTTCCCCTCCCAGCACACAGCTTTTCATGAGTAATTTCATAGCTATACACCACCATGACTCACTCTAGAGACGCATATACTCTAGAAAGTGTCAACCAGTTATTTCAGGGCACAAGCCTTCAATGACACAAAGGCTGCCTCATGAAATAAACTCTTGAATATTCAGAGTGAGGTGATCCAATTTAGTCAGTTCCTGTGCATTTATTCCTCTTCTCTCCTGTTTCCCAGCTTCTAATCATTTCACAGTTCACAAATGTCCTTGCCAGAGAAAGGAAGTGAAATTCAAACTAATCGATTTAGTTCCTTCTTAGCCTTTTTGGCCAAAGAGTGTTGAAGTAGACACAAAACAAGGTTTTGGCATTTTCCAATGATTTTAATTATCCTTGTTAACCTTGTTTCCACTACTGGGTACAGATAAAAACTAGAACTCTTTAACATATGAGAGAAAAGGATTTTAGAAGCTTTTTCCAGTCCATCTGTCAGAGAGGTCTCCTTGGGCTAATTACAAGGTCACTGAATGTTCAGGAACCATTTTTAGTCCTTGACTTTTTGGTAATCTCAAAAGTATTTGGGGTACTCAAAATATAGCTACAAGGTTTCATATGTTTAAAAGTCCAGTAGTCTGTGTCTCTCAGTTATAAGTAGCTCTTGCTTGCTCTGCTCTGATATATCAGATTTTAGACACATTTGGCAGATTTGAAAGAGTGACATTAAAGGATCATCCTATTTGGATACACTGCATAAAACTACTGTGGACTGGTATGGCTTTGAATGTAAGTATTATGAGAAGTAGATAAAGTATTTAACAACCTAGGGGAAGAAAAGCTTGATTTGTAGCACTTGCTAATCTGCTTGGTGTTAATATTCCCACCATAGTAAGTTTGTGTTTTTTGAGGGGCAGGGGAGAAGACAGAGTCTCCCTCTGTTCCCTAGGCTGAAGGGCTGGAGTGCAGTGGCCTGATTATAGCTCATTGTAACCTTGAACTCCTGGGCTCAAGCAATCCTCTTACCTTAGCTTCTCAAGTAGTTGGGAATACAGGCACATGTCACCATGCCTGGCTTATTTTGTGTTTGGAAGAGATGGGGATCTTCCCATATTGTCCGTGGCTGGTCTCGAACTCCTGGCTTCAAGAGATCCTCCTGCCTCAGCCTCCCAAAGTGCTGGGATTACAGGTGTGAACCACTGTGCCAGGCTCCCACCAAAATAAATTTTAATCCACCAGCTTTATGTTACCAAATGAAGACTTGGGAAGAAATGAGCAGTAGTACACTATTACATAACATTTCCACCATACAACAGATGTAAATAATCTTAACAGCACATATAATATTAAAATTGATAAAATAATTAGGAAGTAATACGGTTTGAGTACTTACTACCTTTGTTTTTAATGTAAGTTACATTTTATTTAAATATAATAAAATTTAACAGTGCCCGCCATGACTGCATATCAGTTAGCTTCAAGACATCACTTAAAGTGGCCCTACAACTTACCAAGAACACATGCTCAAATATCTGTGTAGGGCTATCCATCTGACCAAGGATCACTATCATTTCATTATCTATAAATTCCTTGAATTCCCGCAAGTTGCACACCATTTGCATTTCCAACTCTGTTCGGATCTGAAACAAAGATGACATATTGTACTAATCTCTATAAAGTCCTTCTGTACTTTCAACCAAGCACCATTTTTTAGCCCCACACCTATTGTTATCCCACTCCTAGCCTTGGAACAATGAGGACTCAAGGTCTCTTACCTCTTTAGATGTAATGTTCTCCAAATCCTTTTGCATCATGATCTCTCTTAATTTGGTTTTAATTAGCCTTTCTGTTCGCTCACGTTCAGTTGGTCTGAGAAGAGAGAAATGGTGATTTCTCTTAAGCAGGAATTTGACTAAGTTAATAAATGTACCATTTGATTATATTTCTAATTTGGCAAGCCCTGCCTCTATTACCCTCAAATTTATATTGTAGAGGTATAGCAAAAGAAAATATTTTTAAAAGCTTATTTTCAGAATGTACAGAATGTAAACATGTAGAAGCTATTATTTGAAGAGGTTATAAATGTCTAAAAGTCCTTAAATACATTCATGTGAAGGAGCAAAGACAAATTGCGTATACTGAGTATAATATTTTAATGGAGGACCATATTCATACTTTTACCTTCAAGTACCTGTGGGTATCACTTAATGAACTAGAATATCAAGCTGGGCAGACCAGTGGTATGCCTCACTATGGAACTGGGTCTTCTCTGTAGCTTAAAATGCCACCCCATGCTGATTATCTGCTGTTGTGGTTCTAGAAAATGAGAAAATGGGAAGGGTGATCTTGCCTTCTTCAGTAAGGTAAATTCTCTCACAAAATGGGTTGCAGGGATCAACTACCTAGAGTCCTTTCATCCAAGATGCTTTCCTTTTCATGACAACTTTCACAATATCTCTGTGAAAATGTTATCCTCACTTTACAGATAAAGGAAACAAAGAGCTGAAAAGTTAAATGACATGCTGATAACCACACTGGCAAGAGAATCAGAACTCTCAGCCCAGCCTAAGACTCTACCTTCAGGATTATGTTGCTTCTCCTAGCTTTCAGATTCTCTTACAAATAAAATTACCCATTGAACTTTAATATGAAATCCAGCTAGGTAGCTGACTCTCCAGTTACTAGAAAGGTATTGGTTCAATGTAACTGAATGCTTCTCTCTAAAAACATTATTTCATATTATGCAGAATTTGAGTGAGGCTGACAGAAAGTACTTTCTATCTCATCTTTCCCTGTTACCTACTCAAGAAAGGTATCTGCTCTGTACCTCCTTATTTGGAGATGGAAACGGACTAAGCCTTCAGGCATCCTGCCTGCCCTTGCTGCCTACAGCCTTATCGCTGGCTGCAAAAATAGCTTCAGTAATTTCCAAAGATGGATGCTCTAATCCCACAACCTTGGGGCTCCCCACAGGTTGGGCTCTTAGTTTCTCATAAACCCTACAGAATATAACTAACACCTGTGCTACTTCCCTTCAATAAGCCAGGGCATCTGTGTCTTGACTAGGATTAAGATTTTTATCCATGCTTCCTTTTCCCTAGACACAGGTAATGGTAGAAAGTAAATGTATAATTTCAGTCTTCCATTAAAAAGAAACACTTTTGGTAAAAAGAAATCTTAGCACCTGGGTGCATGGATTAGATTCCCTAGTTTCTAAGCAATCTTTCCCTCAATCCCTCACACTTATTTGAGAGACAATGGTTTGGGAGCAGACAGATCTAGGTTTTAATCTCAGACCTGCTGCTGACTGGTGGTGTTACTTTGAACAAGTTTCTTCTCTACCCTAAGCCTCCGTTTCCTTTTCTATAAAACAAAGACAGGAATAATACTTGTCTCAAGATTTTTTTTTTTTTTTTTTTTAAGAGACAGGGTCTTGCTCTGTCCGCTCAGGCTGGAGTACAGTGGCCCAATTATAGCCCATTGCAGCCTTGAACTCCTGGGCTCAAATGATCCTCCTGCCTCAGCCTCCCAGAGTGCTGGGACTACAGGTGTGTGCCACCATGCCTGGCCTCATTAGAGTCTTAGAGTTAAATGAGATACTATGTATAAAATGCCTGGCATAGCATCTGATGTACACTGGGGGCATCATATATATATATTCCCTTCTTGCCTCACCCTTCTTTGGATTTCAGTATATAAACTATTCATAGTCGAGCACTTACGTCCATTTTGGCACACACTTTCCCTATATTCTCACCATTCTTTTATAGGCTTTTCTAGTCAACTTCAAGAGGAAGAGGGAATGGAAAAGCATTACAACATACAAGCACAGCTTTTCCTCTTGATTTTGCTGGAGAAAAATTTGGAAAATATATAAAAATAGAAAGAAAATGAAAATCACTGAAAATTCCTCTACCTAGAGATAATTATTATTAATACTCTGGCCTACAGTTTCCACGTATTCTTTTTGTATGGATAGACATCTGTTTATTAAACATATCTTAAAATCAGAGTTATATTGTACACACTAAAAACTAACATTTAATGAGCTTCTAACATGTGCCAGGGACTATTTTATGTTTTTTTGCTTAGGGAGGTAGAGAGATTATGAAGAATTTTATTTTTCCATGTGTGTGTGCTTGTGTAGTTTCCAAATCTTCTCTAGTAAAATCAGGAAAAATGGGAAGAATTTTCTGTCTCTCATGTAAGTCTGGTTTAAAATGTGCTTTCCTGAGCTAGATAAGACATCCATTCCTTTGAAACACATCAACCAGCTATAAAGCATGAAGTCACCAATGAAATTTCCCATGAATCCTTATACGTTTAGTTGCTATGAGATCTTGAAAGGAGCAGGGCTACTGAAAAGGAAGTCTTAGCACCAATAACACCCTATTCAAAGAAGATTCCATTGCTTTCTTGATTGTTCCTTTCACACAATTCTCGGAAATTTCACCTTTTCTTGTAAAAAGCATTTATTAGATTATTATCTAAATTACACCTTTAACACATTTAACTGCCATGTGAGTTGTATTTAACTCACACTAGTTTTGAGCATAGGGCCTCGTGAAGCACACATAACTACAGTTGGTTTGTGAAAATCTTACTTCTTGATGTTCTTATTACAATTGACAATTTAATTGCATATAACTCACACACAGAAAATAAAAATAACAAATTTTTCATCAAATTAGAAAGGATACTTTTGTTTTCGAAATTTTTATTCTATTTTTGTAATAAAACACTGTAGCCCCAAGGGAAAAAAATTTTTTTCCTAGTATGGCAGTCAATGTGTTAAAAAAAAAAAAATCATGAAATGTTTTGGCACGACTTTAGGAATCAGAGGGAGAATCCTGTTTGTAAGGTCAGACAATGAGTAGCTACTCGTCTTTCCCAGTTGTAGAATACTTTGGAATGAAGAAAGATCGACTTAGAGCAAAATAAACCTCCTGATTAATTGCCAAAGCAGGAACTAAGTGTAAAAAAATTTCCAAAATAGTCACAAAAGTTTTAACACATAGACGAAAAAGGAAATAAACATCAACTCCACACCTTAGGCCTTTATCTAACTCATAGCACACTAGGGAGATTAAATACAATCTTATTGATAAGGATTTTATAAGACAAAGATACAGCAGAGTAAGATACCTGAATGATAAAATATTTTAAAAAATTGTTTTTTAAACTTTAAAAGTAGCTTGACAACTTAGACATTCTTTTAAATTAGCTGGAAGTATCTTGTTTTCTTAAATATTACAAACATCCCTCTAAAAGCTTCTCTATGTCATTAATTTGCTTACCAAATGCTTCCTTCACAAATAATGCAAATACAAACTTCAGCCTAACTCCTTTAAACTCAGCTTTCAAACTAGTGGAATCTGAATAATGGAATTTTATGGTATTGCATTTCTTTTTTTTTTTTAATTGTCTTCATTTATTGTTTCTTTTTTGTCTTACTTTTTTCTTTTTCTTTTCTTTTTTATTTTGGTATTGCATTTCTTGACTATGAAAACGCTATCGTGCCCAGGAGTGAAATTCCTCAGGCCTTTGCAGGAAACATAAAGAACAGGATTCTTTATCTGTGGCAGGTATGTTGTGTAGACAATGACTAACATCACTAGGTAAGATTAATTTCCCAAGAGAGGAGATTATGTAGGAACATGCTTCCTATGACTCCCTAGGACACAACAGAGAGGACTTCCATAATCCTTAGCAAACTGACTTACATGTCGGTGAAGAGAGTTGGCGAGTCGGGCCGATGGGACTGCACATCCTGCATAGCATTCCATTCATTGACTGAGGATTGATCTGAGTTGATATGGCTCTCATAATAACTCACCCAGGTGAGAAAGAGGCTGCCTGGGTAGTAGTTATGCATTCTGGCCACTTCACAAGCCTTGTGTAAACTCTGTAGGGCAGACCTGAAAGATATGCTGGGAAATGAGCACCATAGCACTGTGGGGTACCAAAAGGCCAATAATTCATGTGTATCCCAGACTCTCCTAATTTTTAAATTCTACAGAATTAACCTCTAGAAAATCTACACCTTGAAATTCAAGATTCTCCAATCTGATTATACTAGCAATAGACTAGACATTTGCTGAAAGATATGATGCATCATTAAGGTAGAGGGGTGGGAAGGGGAGAAGAACTGACAACTCATCAGCAGAAAAAAAATAGGTTTGGGTACCTATGGAGCTCATGATCCTATAGTTGTGGTGGCTGTGTTTTATCATTAGAAAACTAAAGATCTCAGTAATTTACTATATTAAGATTTCCTTCCCTTAGCACAGAATCATGTTACAGCACACATTCTCTATGATTTTTAGAGGCTCCACAATCACATAGATAGAGTTCCTTAAGCCTTGAGGGCTGTCCTTTAATGTACAGGAAGTACTGATCTAATGAAGTTTTCCATTCTTGCTGCCTTAGCCTCCTAGTCTCTTTAAACCATTTATTCCTACGCATGAGCTACTTTCTAAGAACAGCACTGGTTATTCTCAGACTAATTAAACCTTTGACTCTGAACTCAGGAACCCAAGAAGGGTAAACAGAACCAAAAAGTACCTTTTTGGTTATATACCTGGGAAAAGCTTCAACCAGAAATGCTAGGAAGTTATACAAGCACAAGGACCTTTCTATGTTTTGTTTACTGACTTATCTCAAGTGCCTAAAAGAATGCCTAGCTCATAGTTGGAGCTCAATTAGTGCTTGGTGAGTGAAATGTCTTGTTAGCTATAAACTAACATCTTTCTCCTAAGAGAACCAGATAGTATGAGAGAATTCTACGGTCAATTCATTTACATCTTTTTCTTAAAAATGCCCTTTAAAAAAATTTTCCCTCATAACAAAGTGATCCATGCCCACATTAGAAAATTAGGGACCTCAGATAAAAGACAGAAATATCCACTGTTAAGGTTTCAGTATAGTACAGGTCTTTTCACCAGTCATTTTGCCTATGTGTAGACTTTTTCTTTTTTTAGATATAGGGTCTCTTTCTCTCTCACCCAGTAGTGCAGTAGCCTCATCTAACTCACTGTAACCTCAATCTCCTGGACTCAAGTAACCCTCAGCCTCCCAAGTAGCTGGGACTACTAGTGTATCCCAACATGCCTGGCTAACTTTTTTTTTTTTTTTGTAGAGTTGGGGTCTTGTCATGTTGCCTAGGCTTGTCCCTAACTCTTAGCCTCGAGCGATCTTCCCACCTCGGCCTCTCAAAGTGCTGGGAATGCATAGATCTTTAATAAACAAAGATATGACCATATTCTGGTATACCATTTATAACGTGTTCTTTTATAATACTTTACAGCCTATCACCAACACTGTTCCATGTCAATATTCTTCAACTAGATCATTTTTAATTGTTGTATAATATTCAATAACAGATATATCATAATTTAATTCCTATTTTTCAGACAGTTAAATTGTTTTTCATTTTTTGCTATTATTAGAACACTGACAAAATTCTTATTGCTAAAATCTTTGCACACACCCAAGGTTACAACCTTAGGGTAAATTCTTAGAAGGAGAATACTAGGTCAAAGGCACGGAAAATGATAAGGCATATTAGCAAATCACTCTCCAGAAAGGTTGCTCGCTCCAGTTCATTCTTCCACCAATAATACAAGGCAGTGTCTGTTCTTTAAATCCCTGTCAATCTCATATAATTTAAATTTAATAATGTAAAGAAAAAAAAATTTTTTTGCTAATTTAATAAGGGAAAACTGTGCCAGTCCATTTGTATTAGGAAAACAGATTTTTCCTTAAAACAAACTTGCAGAATCTTTAAAAAATGCCTGGGGCTAGGGAAGGAAAAAAAGAAGAAAAAAAGAAAAAAAGCTTTCTATTACTTAAAGTAAGCCAAATTCTCACAGAAAATTTCAATTACAATATACAGATTCAAAGGTGAGGGTCAGCTTAGTGTAATGTACAGGATACTCAAGGCATGTTTTCTTCATCTAGGAAACACGTGCTTCAAAAGCATATGCCATAGAGCCTGGCACAACTACCCTAAAATACACTCACAGCCTAGTCACCCTCACACAGTTCAGGTGCACAGGAGTGGGAGGCTGCAGTAAGTATCTTCCTGTGAAGGAAACACCTGGTCTAAATGCTGCTTTGATCCATACATCATCTGTTTTTTTTTCTTGTGGCTTTTCAATTCACTACTCCCCATGAGGTACACCAAAAAAGTTTATTCTGTGATAAGCTAACAGAGCTAGGACTAGTCAGTTTACTTTAGAACATCAAAGCTTGATCTAAAGTTATTACTTGAATTAAGACTGCCTTGTACTTCTCCCCAAAATATACCTGAAAACACTGTCGTTTATGGTACTTACTGTTGCTTGGTTTACTCAATACTTGGTAATAGATAAGTCAGTTGCCTTTACCTAAGCCTTAGTCAAAGAAGGTCGTAAGTTTTTCCATGAGAAATTTACCTGTAAAATATGCCCTAAATCTAAAAATCTGGTCTAAACACATGACCTGAAACTGTGTCCTGCCTCAGTTACTGCAGGAAACCGTAAGACAGTTAATTGTTCAGTGAGTCTTAAGACTCCACCTTCTCAATCCTATTAATTCTGTTATTCAGGAGTAGATTATCTCCCTCGAGTCCTTTTTAGGCTCTTTCATGTCTCATTTTGCTTGCCTTCTGTTGATTCCACTCCTGAAGTGCCCTTCAGAACAGGCAGCTGAATGAGAAACTGAAATTCGAATCCGTCACTTGTGGATGGATTCTGAATCATAGTCACATCATTCCCTGCTTATATTAGATCATTTTCTATACAACCTGGAACAAGAGAGTAACAGTTTAAATATAAGAAATATTCCCAGGCTAGTTATGTAACCTCTCCAAGCCTCAATTTTCTCATCCATAATAAGGGGTTTAATAACACCATTTTTTGGGGGGGGTTTGGTATGATGATTAAATCCAGGTAAAGCACCTGGCACAAAGTAAATAACCCAAAAGTGTCCATATAGCAGCTGATGGTTATTAACAACCACAGGATTTTCTCTAGGTTTTATCTGCATCACGCAAATAGCTATCAGCAGTTTAAATGGAAATTTATCTATCTATAAAGTAACTCTGTCAATACTATCCGTGATTACCCTAAGAAATTTAAAGTTAGCTTGAGCACGAGTAAAACCCCAACTCTACAAAAAAAAAAAAGGAAATTAGCCAGGCATGGTGGCATACCCCTACAGTCCCAGCTATTGCTATTGGGTACGCTGAGGCAGGAGGATCACTTGACCCCCAAAATTTGAGGTTGCAGTGAGCTGTGATGACGCCACTGAGCTCTTGCCTGGGTGACAAAGTGAGACCTTGTCTTAAAAAAAATGAAATGACAAAAAAATGTGCCCTATAAAACCGTTTCAACCAACTATCTGATCCATTAAGTCTCTTCCAGAGCCTAAGAATATTTCTGAATTTTACTTGTTCCCTAATACTGATGGCCTTCCACTGTAACAATCTGAATACTGCACTTCTAGATCATCTTTAACTATGATGGCTACATAAACAGATCACACAATTTTATAAACAGATCATACAACAGCATTTTCTTAGTGAATTATACCATTTTAAATATTTCTCACAAAATATTACTTCATTAAACGACTTTTATAGAGATATCAAAAGTCATCTTACCACATTGCCTGCACAGACACAGGTTTGAATATGTGAACTCTGTTATCTGTTGATACGCTGAACCCACTAAAGACAAAAAGAGAACAAGACAAAAATCCACAAATGAGGGGAAGTTATTTCAGTTGTGAGTTTCAAAGGATGTTTCCCAGACTAGCAACAGCTGGCTCAGTAAAAGTACTCATCAGGCACTTCATGCAGAAGTTAACTAGAGCATAAGACTTAACTGAAAAGCTTCAACAAATTGTCTGATTTTATGTACCAGGCGAAATGAATGGGTTCCCACATTGGAGTTAGGGAATTAAATGAAGTTTCCTAGCTGCAGCTTTGGTCAAGCTGTTCTGTATATTTCTATTTGGAAGTCTTGTAGGTTCTTAGTAAACCTGACCCTGGTTTTATAAACTGGAGCAAACGTCTTGGTCTCTTGGGGACACATTCTAAAAACACCCGGAGGTGGGGGTGGGGAGTCATTGGAAGGAACTGGCACAGGAAAGAAGTTATACTGTAGCCTGACAGCTGGCAGTGGCAGCAAGAGGTTATTTGAAACAGGACATATCATCCTTTGGGAGAGCATTGCAACAGTCCCACATGCTCAGATTAAAGAGTGAGCCAACAAATTAGTTCTTCTTTTTCTGGATTCCTAACATAGCCTAGAAGAACAGAAGTGAGAGACCCTGGCAAGTTGTATTTTTACTCTACTTTACAAAACAGAAGTTTAAAAGGACTCATTGAGCTGCTAACGTGATAGTTCAGCTGGGTACACTGGACCTCCCTTTCAGCTGAATCAATGGGCACTAAGATAGAAGCCCACCCTCTGGCTTTCTGTAGGAGAATAAAAAGAAAAGCTCTTACCCATCACCATCCAAATGAATTAGAGTGTCACTCCAGAGAGGCAGGACTAAGCCCATGGTACAAGTGCTACTGCAAGACAAGAAATTGTCCATAAATTACTTCCTGTTATTCTGGAAAGCAGTCTTTTGCTTATTAACTCTTTCAACACAAAGAATAAATCCCTAAGCTCTAAATTCTAACATAAATGTTATAGTGGGAAAATTTTCCATCTTATTACTATTAATCCCATGTATGTCCCCAAGAGCTGCTTTAAAGAAATGGTTAGTCAGTTCCTTATATATTTATCAAAGAAAACTTACTGATGGCTCAAGATTGCTGCCCCCATGAAGATGACCAGGGTGTGCCAGAGAGAAAGGGCAGCACAATGGTCTGACAAGGTCTAGTGTTGGACCATGTTTAAGTTTCTAGAATTGGGAAGCTGGATAATGGGGAGTGGGACTCATGGTGGGTAGAGGGAGCAATAGCATCCTTTCTCAGGCTGACCTCAGCCCCTCTCCATCCTCTGGACTAAAATGGGGAATACACTGGGCCTGACACTGATGGGGACTTTGCCTCTGCTCAATCCTGGAAGCTTTGATGAGCTGCATTGGCTATGCAAAGATGTATTCCCAGCACAGATAGAGGGAGTGAAGCGCACTGTTAACAAGGTTCTGAGCAGCCAATTCCAGGTGGCTCACACTGCACACAAGTGCAGTGGGCTGGCCGGGCTATCACCTCCACCTGGCCTATGCAGGGGATTGGCAGCTTAGCCCCACCGTGTTCCCCACTGTGGTAGGCGATATGGACAGCAGTGATAGCCTTAATGCCCAGGTTCTGTTCCTCTTGGCAGGGCAGCTCTGAGCTAAGGCTGTCTTTCAGATGCAGGAGGCCGAGTTCCCGACATGGCAGTTTCATGGAGAGTATCAGGGAGATGACTACACAGTCATTCTAACCCTAGGAAATTCTGACCTGAGTGGGGAATTGGTGATCATGGTCGCTTACTTCCTGCAGAGCCTCAATCATCAGCTAGTGCTGGGAGGAGAGCCAGTTTATCACCGGTGGCCGGGTGAAGAGGGGGTCATCTTGACAGTGGCTAGGAAATACTTGGCTGTATACTGGGTAGCTGTATTGAATGTGGGATCAGGCAGAGGGCATGCAAGTGATTACCACAGGGCAAATGAACAGGTTCAGGTTGGAGTGGAGTTTGAAGCAAACACAAGGCTACATGACACGACCTTCTCCTTTGGTTACCACCTGACTTTGTTCCAGGCCAACATGGTGTTTAGAGGCTTGGTGGATAGTAACTGGTGTGTAGGTGCTATGTTGGAGAAGATGACCACCCCCCTGCCTGTCACCCTAGTTCTTGGAGCCTTCCTTAATCACTGGTGCAACAGATTCCACCGTGGCTTCAGCATCACTGTGGGCTGAGGTTGTTCCAGAGCCAGTCCCCATAGCAGCTGGAACCTCTGAGTCAGGTGCCCTAGGGTCAGAGACTAGGCCCTTCTCCAGAGCCCACCTTGCTGGGTAAACTCTAGATCCCAGGAGTAGAGAGGGGGATAGGACTATGCCTTCCGCAGCTTGTGATCAAATCAGAGAGATAAAATAGACACAACACAACCTAAATAAATAAAACAGTCCTTGGTGACCGTGCACTGAACTAGCATTGCTGAAATGTAGAGTTAATAGAAATATCAATAACGAAAAAAAGGGTAGCCTTAGTACTATTATTTCAATCACACAATAGCCCAGGAAGGAAACTGGCTTTGAGTTAACAGAACAGGTTGATATGGGAAGCCACAGACTCCCGATAGATCGTATACTCTATCACAATATTTCTATGAACAACTGTAATCTATCTCAGATCACTGACCCTCTCTCCTTAAGGCTGCCTGTTTTTTAAAAACCCACTGGCCAGTCTCCCAAAAGCTCCTATACCCACTCGATGCCAATGTATCTAGAAAGGCAGCATGGTGTTGTGGAAAGAACCTTGCACATGGGAGGTGGAACAGTGCAGTGTGGTTAAGAACATGGGCTCTGGAGTCAGATGGGCTCTGGAACATGGGTTCTGGCACGAACTGCAGGATCTTAGGGAAATTACTTAATTGCTTTGTACCCCGGTATCTCCATCTGTAAAACTGGGATAAAAATATCTTCTTTGGTGCATTGTTTTGAAGATTAAATTAGGTAACACAAAAAAGTGTCTAACAGTGCCCAAAATATAACAGTAATTACCATTATTGAGCATCAACTATGCCAAAAGATCTGGCTGGGTTTGATCTCTTTCAGTATTACAACTTCTTTTGACAAGTTATTTAACCTCTTCCCGCCTGAATTTCTTCATCTTACAATATAAATAACAAAATCTACCCTCACAGAGTTATTATAAAGACTTAAAATACTTAAAGTAAAACAATATATGTGAATGCATTGTCCCATAAAACAAATGTTGAACAGGAATCTGTAGTGGGTGCTCTAATACCTCGGACAGTGATTTGGGGGATGGGAGAAGCACTATGTAAATACTTCGGAAACAACATGAGGAATACCAAGCTTTAACTGCTGGAGTCACTGCAGGGGTAGAGAAGGCCAGCCCTTAGTTGGGCTTTCCACTACACTTGCTGGCCTGGGCTACTCAATCCCTTCCTAGTGATTTCAGAGTTCAGGAGATTCAAATCAAGACTGGAGCATCTCATTCACATTCTGGACCCAAACACCAGAGGCACAGTTAATTTGCCAGAGTCCAAGACCAAGTAAGACAGACCATTACAAGTTTTGTTGAGTAGATGAGGTGAGTGCACAAAAAACTTGTTTTGAAGATGACTTCCCATGGTGAAGCAGGGTTATTCTTAGAGTGGCTTTTTTTGTGTGTTTAGTCAGTGCTTAGCGAGGTTCCCAGCAACAAGTATAAGTTGGAGTATAACTATGAAGGGTTGATAGCCTACTAACAAATCTAGAAATTAAATAACTATAGAAGAAGATACAGGTACTCCAAAAGAGTGTAATCTATGAGTTTATGACCAGATGCCAGTTAACCTCTGGACAAGCGACACTGATATATAGGAACCAACATTACATTTTCAGCTTGTATTCAGATCAGAATTTTTTTTTTATATTAAGAAGTTAGCTTTTTCACAAAACAGGAAGTAGAGGCCTTAATTAGGCACACCTAGTATTTTTACTCAGTTTACCTATCTCATGAGATTTTTCTCCATTAAAGTATAGCTACTTATTTTAGTAATTATTCAACACATTCAACAAATATTTATTTAGTGCCTACTATGTATTAGACATTTCAAGGTATTAGGGGTACAAGAAGAAATTAAAAAATAAAATGAAACCAATAAGCTCTATTATTTTATAACTCGAAATACATCCAATGCATTTTAGAAACAAAGGTAATACTATTTATTAAAAAATGTGGGCCAGGTGCAGTGGCTCACACCTGTAATCCTAGCACTCTGGGAGGCCGAGGCGGGTGGATCACTCAAGGTCAGGAGTTTGAGACCAGCCTGAGCAAGAGTGAGACCCCTGTCTCTACTAAAAATAGAAAGAAATTAATTGGACAACTAAAAACATATAGGAAAAAATTAGCTGGGCATAGTGGCGCATGCCTGTAGTCCCAGCTACTCGGGAGGCTGAGGCAGGAGGATTGCTTGAGCCCAGGAGTTTGAGGTTGCTGTGAGCTAGGCTGACTGATGCCACAGCACTCTAGCCCGGGCAACAGAGTGAGACTCTGTTGCAAAACAAAAACAAACAAACAAAAAAAATGTGTTACTTAAAATATAACAATACTGGAAGAATTTGTAAATAGGCTAAATGGCTGTAACATATCTTTTTTTTTTTTTTTTTTTGAGACAGAGTCTCACTCTGTTGCCTGGGCTAGAGTGCCGTGGCATTGGCCTAGCTCACAGCAACCCCAAACTCCTGGGCTCAAGCAATTCTTCTGCCTCAGCCTCCTGAGTAGCTGGGACTACAGGTATGCGCCACCATGCCCAGCTAATTTTTTCTATATATATATATATTTTTTTTTTTAAGTTGGCCAATTAATTTCTTTCTATTTAGAGTAGAGATGGGGTCTTGCTCAGGCTGGTCTCGAACTCCTGACCTTGAGTGATCCGCCCACCTTGGCCTCCCAGAGTGCTAGGGTTACAGGCGTGAGCCACCGCGCCTGGCCTGGCTGTAACATATCTTAAAAACTACTTTGTACTTGCTATAAACAATCTGGGTTCCACTTTGGCTTAATACTGTTTTGAAACATTTAACATTTTCAGATACCAAATGATACAAATTCCTTTAACAGCAACCGAGATAGAAATATTAGATTATCCCCTGTGGCAGTGACACAGGCAGAGTGGCATTTGACTAAAGCCTTGGGACCACTTCAACATTGTAGCGCCTTATCTTAAAGGTATTCCCTATGGCAGCATGGAGGAGGCAAGACCTATGGGTCCATTTTGAACTGGCCTTACTTACATTTGATTTCTAAAAACAAGAGACTCAGGGAAAGTACTAAACCAAAATCTCTGATTTTACTTTTGTGTTCTCCATAGTTTTTATTTGTTTTATTGAGATGCTTTTGTAAAGA
>CAUYRT010103060.1:0-44760 GCA_963574885.1 Lepilemur ruficaudatus | reverse complement strand
GGCATGGTGGCGCATGCCTGTGGTCCCAGCTACTCGGGAGGCTGAGGCAGGAGGATCACTTGAGCCCAGGAGTTTGAGGTTGCTGTGAGCTAGGCTGACGCCACAGGACTCTAGCCTGGGCAACAGAGTGAGACTTTGTCTCAAAAAAAAAAAAAAAAGAAAAAGAAAACACTGTGCATGGCTACAGTGTGTTATTTTATCAAGAGTTGTCACATTCATTCTCTGTGATCCCTACAGGAACGCAGGGAGCTGAGGCAGGGGGAGCTGCCCCACAGCTTCAGAGAAGTTAAGAAGTTCACAAACGGTAAAGCTGCAAATGATGGAGCCACATCTCCAACTCAGGTCTCCAGACACTAAGCCCCGTGTGTTTCCCACAGCGCCACACAGCATTATACGACATTCCTTCTGACAACGTCCAGCACTCCTGGCCCTCAGGGCTATAACCACTAGGAACATCTTCAGGATATCAGACTCTTCATCCTGCAAGTATTATTTACATCACCCGCAACGCATTCTTAGCCTCACCGCATCAAATTTACTCTGCTGGTTTTCTGACCAAAGAGCCTCACCATGTCTTCCTGCAGTTTATCTCCAGGGATTTAGTGCGTTACAGCTCGAGATAATAGTGTCACTGAAAATCTCAAAAGTTTCACCATGAATTCCTTACTTCATATTGGCGACTTTACCAGTATTACAGAAGTGGCGCTTTATCCCTACTTTATTTTTTAAGACAGTTCTTTTTAAAAAAAATTTTTTACAGATGAAGTCTCTGGTTGGGCGTGGTGGCTCACACCTGTGATCCTAGCACTCTGCGAGGCCAAGGTGGGAGGATCACTTGAGCTCAGGAGTTCATGACCAGCCTCGGCAAGAGCAAGATGCCGTCTCTACTAAAAATAGAAAAAATTAGCCAGGTATGGTGGCGCATGCCTGTAGTCCCAGCTACCTGGGAGGCTGAGGCGGGGAACTGCGTGAGCCCAGGAGTTTGAGGTTGTAGTGAGCTATGATGACACCACTGCACTCTAGCTAGGACCACAGAGCAAGACTCTTGTCTCAGAAGAAAAAAAGAGAGAGAGAAAGATGAGGTCTCGCTATGTTGCCCAGGCTGGAGTAGCTGGGACCACAGGCACGCGCCACTGCACCCAGCTAAGACAGTTCTGTACATACAGTGTAAATTCCTTTAATCCCTTTGTGACTTTAAAATAACTATCTTTTGCAGATCTTACAAAGGTCTTTGAAAGTCCAGATCAAGTCTTTCCCTTTATTCACATGCATATTTGCCTCCTAAAAGAGTTCCAAATTATTAGAATGCCTGGATGATAGAGAAATCACACTGTAACCTTCTCTCAAGTGTGTAATGTTTTGTAGTTCAGTGACCCTAACTTTTATTATAGATCCCACCAGCATAACAACTGGGGTCTCTCTGGAAATCTCTTTACGGACAGGAGTAACAGGTCAATCTAACAGTGGTCTGGCTAAAATGCCATTAAAAGAAACAGACTGTTTAATTCACCTCTGTATCTCCAGGGTTGAATTTTAATAGGCCCACACTAAATATTTGCTCAAAACATGGCCATTTGGCTGGGCACGGTGGCTCACACCTATAATCCTAGTATTTTGGGAGGCCAAGGTGGGAGGATTGCTTGAGGCCAGGAGTTAGAGACCAGCCTGAGCAAGTGCAAGGCCCCATCTCCACAAAAAAATAGAAAAATTAGCTGGGTGTGGTGGCACGTGGCTGTAGCCTCATAGTCCCAGCTACTTGGGAGGCAGAGGCAGAATTGCTTGAACCCAGGAGTTCGAGATTACAGTGACTATGATGACACCACTGCACTCTAGCCTGGGCAACAGAGCAAGACCCTGTGTCAAAACAAACAAACAAAAAATGGCCATTTATGATGACAACATTAAAGTTCTTCAAGACGGGAGGAAAAAGAATACTATTCCAGTTACTATGGCTGTTTAACAAATTATCCCAAAACCTGTGGCATAAAACAACTGTTTATTCTTGCAAGGATTCTGTGGGACAGGAGTTGGGCAGGGCAGCAGGGACAGCTTATGTCTACTCCACAAAGTCTGGGGCTTCACATGAAGACTTCGAGGCGGGAGCTGGAATCACATGAAGGTGTACTCACTTACACCTGGCAGGTGACACTGGCTGTGGCTGAGAGCATTCGTTCTTCTTTACATGGTCCTCTCCACGTACAAGTTCAGTATCCCCTATCTGAAATGCTTGGGACCAGAAATGTTTCAGATTTCTGATTTTTTCAGATTTTGTAATAATTGCACATACATACTGCTCCAATGAGCGTTTCTTTTGAGTGTGACCTTTGAACGTGTCGGCACTCAAAAACTTTCGGATTTTGGAGCATTTGAGATTTCGGATTAGGGACGTTCAACCTGGAGTCCCTTTGTGTAGCTTAGCTTGAGCTCCTCGAAGAATGACAGCTGGCTTCCCTAGAGCAAGGTCCCAAAAGGAATGAACGAGGCAAAAACTGTATCCTTTTAACGGCCTAGCCTTAGAAGTCACAGAGCATCACATCTGCCATATACTGTAGGTCGAAGCAGTCAAGCCTCCACTCAAATTCAAGGGAGAACAGGTCAGATCCCACCTGTTGGTGGGAGTATCAAAGTTGCACTGTAAGAAGAACATGTGGGATGGAAGATACAGTTGCAATCATTTAGAAGATAAAATTTGCCACAAAGACCTACTTCTTTAATTAGTTTCAAAACATCCTATATGTTTATAACTACTTAAATTCAGAATAATGTAACATTTATTGCAAAAGAACTATGAAGACAAGACTGGTTTTAAATCTTTGACCACCTCCAGAGGTATCCAACCTCTATGACTTGTCTACTTCAAAAGAATTTGGGGATGTGTACTTCCATAGTATGCTTCTCAATAAAAATGGAGGAAGTAATTATTTCGGTTTCTCTACTATCTACTCTATCTCTGAGAGCACTTTTAGGGAGACAGCATTAGTGGTTAACAGCCTGGGTTCTGAGGTCAGACAGCCTAACTTTGACTACTGGCTCCATCACTTGTTAGCTGAGCAATAGTGGGCAAGTTTCTTAAGCTCACTGGCCTCAGCCACACAACTATAAAATGGAGATAACAAGAGAATCTACTTCATAGGGTGGTTCGGAGGAGTAAGATAATTGGTATATTAAGCTCCTAGCAAAGTGCCAGTAAAGTGTACAATTCAACTTTAGATATTCCCACTACAACAGCCAGCAGATTCTCCAGCAGATTTCTACCACCTTGAATGTTTTTAAATGCCTTTTTTTGTTGTTGACATGGGAATCTTCTGCAAGTTATATTTTAACATTATCACACCTAAAATAATTGACAATAGCCTTAATATCATCAAATGTCCAGTGTTCAAAAGTCCTTATTGTCTCAAAAAAGTTTTTAAACAGTTGGCTTGTTCAAATCCAGAACCAAACAAGGTCCTTTCCCTACACTTGACCGAGAGGTCTCTTAAACCTCTCTTAATCTGTAGGTTTTCCCCCTTGCTCTGTTATTTTCCCTTTCAAATTAGTTTTTTGAAGAACCTAGGCCATTTGTTGTGTAGTTTCTCACATTCTGGATTTTGTAAGACTGACTCCCTGAGGTGTCATTTAACATGTTCCTCTCTCCTCTGTATTTTCTATAAACTAGTAATTAGATTGAGAGGTTTGATCTGATTCAGGTTCAAATTTTTGGTTAGAATACTCACAAGGCACATAATTTCTAGCTGTCTCTTTTTGTGACGCTAGTTCTCACTCTTTTTTAAAGTCTGCAATCACTAATGTCTAGCCTAACTCGGCGGCTTCTCCAATCTCATTATCCCGGTCAGGTGTTCTGTACCATATTTCTCCTAGCCCCACCCCATCATCTTAGGAAAAGACTTCACTGAGAGAACTCACATGGTACTGTCTTTATCCAGTAAAGCTTCCACTCATGTTGTGCTCTACCACAGGCCCATCCTCCCCACAGGCCTGTAGTATAACATGGCCAACCTCCTGGCCGTCCTCCTACCCAGCCACTGAGATTGAATCAAATACATCAACGCCCTCACTTGCTAGTACTAGAATTGCTTTCCAATTCTGTATTTCACTGTGGAGAATTCTACCTGCTAGGGAGGTCCAGTCACTGTAACTGTTAGTTATGGAATTATGAATTTGTATAACAGGTTGGGGTTTTTTAATACTTTATCTTTACCAGTTTGCTTTTCTCTGCTTACAAAAGTAATCCGTATTTTTTTGCTTTAAAAAAATTTCAAACACCACAGAGCCCTTTTAATTCCTGCCCCAGAGATATTTACTATTACATGTTTGATGTATATTCTTCTAGAGTTTCTGTGATGCACTAATACATTTTTAAGAGAAATTTTCTTGCAAATTGAGTGATAATGAAAAATTGACAACCCAATTTGCCCTCCAACATAGATTAAATTATACATACTAATGTATACTATTAATAGTTAAATATGTGATTATATAATATATACAAATTATATATAAGATGAGCATCCATACAATCCTAATCAAAATCCCAATGGCCTTTTTTTTTTTTGCAGAAATGGAAAAGCTGATCCTAAAATTCACATGGAATTGCAAATGATCCTGAATAATCAAAACAATCTTAAGGAAAAAAAATAATGAAGTTGGAGGATTCACATGTCCTCAAACTTACTACAAAGCTACAGTTTACCAAACAGAGAGACAGTGGCTTAAGTACAGACATATAAACCAATGGAACAGAACCGAAACTCCAGAAATAAGCCCATACACCTGTGATTAACTGATTTTCAACAAGAGTGCCTAGAACATTCAAGGGGGAAGAAAGTCTCTCCAACAAATGGTGCCAGACAACTGGATATCCACTTGGAAAAGAATGAAGTCAGACCCTTATCTTACACCATGTATAAAAATTAACTCAAAATACATCAAAGATCTAAATATATGAGCTAAAACTTACAGTCCAAAACTCTACGAAAAGAGGAATAAATCTTCATGACCTTGGGATTAGGCAATGGTTCCTTACATATGACACCAAAATCACAAGCAACAAAAGAAAAACAGATAAACTGGACTTCATCAAAATTAAAAACTTTTCTGCATCAAAGGACAGTATCAGGAGAGTAACAAGACAACCCAAAGAATGGGAGAAATTATTTGCAAATCATATATATGATGATAATCTAGTATCTTGAATATATAAAGAACTCTTAAAACTCAACAACAAAAAACAACCCAATAAAAAGCTGGGAGAAAGACCGGAACAGACATTTCTCCAAAGATGATACACAAATGGCCAAGAAGCACATGAAAAGATGTTTAACATCATCTCAAATACATTTCAACTATAGATTTTTAAAAATATTTCATTTTTTTAAGACAAGGTCTCACTCTCTTGCCCAGGCTAGAATGCAGTAGCATAATCATAGCTCACTGTAACCTCAAACTCCTGGCTCAAATGATCCTCCCACAGCAGCCTCCCAAGTAGCCAGGACTACAGGCACATGGCACCAGTGCCACCATGCCCACCTAATTTTATTTTTTGTAGAGATGAAGAGTGGGAGCGGAATCTCCCAATTTTGCTCAGGCTGGTCTTTTAACTCCTGGCCTCAAGCAATCCTCCCCTCTTAGCCTCCCAAAGTGCTGGGATTACAGGCAGTGCCAGGCCTCAAATGCATTTCAAATTCAAATGCAAATCAAACCACAATGAGACACCACTTCACACCCACTAGGAAAGCCATAAGAAAATGAAAAAGAAAAATAACAAGTGTTGATAAAGACTGAGAGAAGCTGGAACTCTGCATGGTGTTAATGAAGATATAAAAGGGTATGTTGCTGTGGAAAAAAGTTTGATGGTTCCTCAATAAATTAAACATAGAATTACCATATAACCAAGCAATTCCACTCCTAGGTATAGACACAAAAGAACTGTGCTCAAACAAAAACTTGTGCATGAATATTCATAACAATACTATTCACCTATTCACAATAGCCAAAAGGCAAAAACAATTCAAATGTCCATCAAATGATGAATGGACAAACAAAATGTGGTATATTCACATGATGGAGTATTACTCAGCCATAAAAAGAAATAAACTTACTGATACATGCTACAATGTGGATGAACCCTGAAAACTCTACGTTAAGTAAAAGAAGCCAACATATTATGATTCCATTTATGAGAAATATCCAGAAAGCAGACTGGAATTTGGCGGGGGGGGGGGGGCGTGATTGGGGATGGAGAGTGACTGCTTAATGAATACAGGGTTTTCTTCAGGCATAATGAAAAAGTTCTGGAACTAGATAGTGGCAATGGCTTGTACAACATTATGAAGGTACTTAATACCAATGAATTGCACGCTTTAAAATGGTTAAAATGGCAAATTTTCTGTTATATGTATTTTACCACAATTTAAAACTACTACCATAAATCCCTATTTGCGAAACAGTATGTACAATATAATCTCAGTTACAAAAACAAAAAACTCTAATACATGCACAGGAAAAAAACCTGGAAGTACCACATTTTTCAAACTGTTTTCCTCCTGAATCGTTAGGCTCTCCACGATGTCCCAAGAACCTCTGAACTCCACAAAGAGGGAACCAGTGTCCTTTCTGCCATTTTCTCACTGTATCTAGCACAATGCCTGGCAAATAGCAGTGTGCTCAATAAATCTCAGCCCAATAATTTAAGGGGACCCTGCGAGATGTCGCACAGCTTTCATTCATTTTATATGTTCCTACGTTATCATTTTTAAAAGGGTCCCACTTTTACAACGAAAAAAAAATCATCCAACAGCTACACATCTAGACAATCACCAAAATGTTTAAGAAACTCTGAATCAGGTTAAAAAATAAAGGAGTCTCGTACTGTCACAAAATAGAGGTAATGTTTGGTTCTCTTGTGGGGGAAAAGGTTGGGAAGGCAATAACTGGGAACTGATGATACTATACCAGCAGCCAAAGTTGTAACTAACCTAAGTTAAAAAATCTGGCAGCAGTAACCAATCACATGCTGTTGGTTTAAAAAAAAAAAAAAAGGACCCAAGTAACATTTTCACCTTTCATAATTATCAAAATTAGATTTTTTTAAAAAAAATACATTAAAACAAACAAAAAGCTTTCAAGTACTCAACAGCTACAGTAAAGTCAAATTTTACATGTGCCATTGGTGGTATCTAGAAAAAAAACAAAACAAAAAGTACCAGTAAAAAGCACTTATGAAAAAAATATAACTGACTTAATAAAGGAAGCTATTTGTATGGGGGGGGGTGTAAAAAACCCAGATTTAACAATAAGACACTTGATAAGCTTGGTATTTAATTCCAATCTGGGAAAAGGTCTTGGAATGGGGTTTGCATAAGAGAAAGGTGTTTGAAAAGCCAGGTCCACACTATATCCATTCTACAAACCGCCTTTCTGACATTCTACTTGGAGACAAACCCAACCCTAGAGAGCTGTTTAAACAAGTTCAACCTTAAGCCTCAGGTCTAGAGAATGAAAGCTTTGTTCTCACTCAAAAGAGACTTTTGATGTTTATGCTAAGGAGACCTGTCATTGCAACTTAATTTATGGCTGACTGTAAATACCTGAACATCTAGCAAGGGCCCACCTGCTGCCTAGGAGAATGTCAAGGTAAAATTGGAATGAGTGGCATTGTTATGAAGGAGTACATCCAGTGTTCCTGGGACCAGAGTGTGCAGACTCAGCTGTCATACTTAGACTACCTACCAGGACCTTGTATTTCCCCTTAGCTTTTAGTTTATATTGAACACGTAAAATCATTCTGTTTTCTTTCTTTGTTGCATCTAACTAGACATACTTCTGGCTCATTAGGACAGGGAAGAATATTTATCATTGGTATTTTCTTCCTGACCTATTTACTACACTATGGATGAGTAGAGAGGAGACAGTGTATGTCACAGTTTTGAGTGAGAAGAGGGATAGGAATGACTGTTTCAGGCAACTGGGACAATGAAGGAGGAAAAAAAAATAGCCAAATTGAGAATAAAGCTAATGAGGTTGAGAGATCATTTGGTTGGAATAAAATGGGTAGGTGGTAGAATAAACAGAGATGAAAGAGGTGAGGTAGGAAGAGAGATTATTCCCAGTAACTTACAAATACATGTTCACAGCATTTTTAAGTGACTGGGATAAATACACACATGGAAATGATAAAATTGTAACAGGACAGAATTGGAATTATTTTCCTAGGATTTTGCTGAGAGGATGGAAAAGAAATGAACGAATTTAATTAAACAAATTTATTAAGTACTTAAAGTATACAAGGCTCTGTTAAAGGCCAAAGCCATAAGAAGAATAAGCCAGTTCTTCACATCAACTTTTTGGGGACAAGTAGAGGAGACAGAAGCATTTGGTAGGGGAGGAGAGCTGGATGTCAGAAATGAACACTGATTGAATTTGATTCAATATTATCTACTACAAGTATAAAAGGTAATACACAAACATACACCAAGACAATATATGAGGATTTGGGGTTAAGCGGGTTCTCTGACTACAAAAAAAAGAAAAAAAAAACGTTTCAATTCCCAAACTCAACTCAAACATCCTAAGCACCAAAAAAGTTTATCCTCAAAGCACCCACAATCCCCTCTACCCGCCAAACACTCACAAATATCTAGAAAAAGGTTACAAGTAGATGAAAGCCACATGTGGTCCAAGGACTTCTTTCCATATGCAAGCGATGAGATGGCTGAGAATCAGGCCTCAAGCCTATCTTGGGATATTTCCCATATATCCCAAGATAGGCTTGGAATATCCCTTCTCCTGCCTTACTTCTCTTCACCATCACCATCTGACTCATCCCCACCTCACCCACACATCTTTTCAAAGAACACCTATTTACTAGTTCACAGTTTCTGCAGGTCAGAAGTCCAGGCACAGCATGACTAGTGTCACCCCTAGAGCTGCTTTCTCATCTAGGATTGGGTCCTCTTCCAAGCTTACTGCTTGTTAGCAAGATCCATTTCCTTGCAGATGAAGAACTTAAGTCCTTGCTGTCCTCCTAGCTGTCAGCTGGGGACTACTCTCAGCTTCTAGAGCACTAAGCTTCTAGAGTTCGCCTGAAGTTCTTTACCACATGCCTGTTGGGATGGGCAGTTCGCAACGTGGATGTTTGCCTGTTTGCAAGCCAGCTGGAGCATCTCTGACTTCCTCTTCTGCAATCAGCTGAGAAATTTCTCTGCTTTTAAAGGGGTAGTTCGATTTGCTCAGGCCAACCATGATAGCCTCCCTATCTAAAGGTCAACTGACTGGGACCTTAATTAGACATGCAAAGACTAGTGTTTGACTGAATAACTGGAGGAGGTGTGTGTGCACCAAAGGCAGGGAATCTTGGGGAAATGGTGAGCAGAGGGTGGGCTGTGGTAGGAACAATCACCTTATATTTTATCCCTTACAGAGTAAGGGACTTTGTTTACTATCTATCTCACCTGCCAGAAGATAAGCTTCAAGAGGGAAGGCAGTTTTGTCTCCTTTGGTTTACCACTCTATCCCTAGCACCTACAACAGTGCCTGGCATATGGCAGGTGCTCAATAAATACGTGTTAAAATATTTCAGTACCATATTCAGTACCATTGTAGTTACTCAACATGCATATACATGTTTAGTTTGCAGTCTGGAAATAAGACTTCTAACTGTATGTTCAGTTCAGTAAATCCATTTAGGAGTCCTTGAAATTCCACAGTACAACCTTATCTCTACCACTTTTGTAAGTTTTAACCAAATATAGTTGATCCACATTATTCACAGATCCCATATTTTTGAATTTGCCTACTCATTCAAATTTATTTGTAACCCCAAAATCAATGCTCATGGTACTTTCCTGGTCATTCACGGACATGCTCAAAACAGTGAAAAATTTGTGCCACTCATGTTCCCAACTGAGGTCAAACAAAGCAACACTCTGCCTTCTTGTTTCAGCCCCCATATTGTAAATAAGTGTCCTTTTTGCTGTACACTTACTGCCATTTTTTCATTGATGATTTTGCTGTTTAAAATGGCCCCCACACATAGTGCTGAAGTGCTGTCTAGTGTTCCTAAGCAAAAGAAGATAGCAATATGCCTTACACAGAGAAAACACGTTAGATAAGCTTGGTTCAGGCATGAGTTAATAATGCTGTTGTCAGTTAAGTTCAATGTCAATATATCAATAGCATATATTAAATAAGATGTCTTTAAACAGAAACACATAAAACAAGGTTATATACTGAAAGGTTGATAAAAATGTGACCAGAGGCCCACAGGAACCTAACCCCGTATTTCCCTTAGGAGCAATGGTTCAGGATCTGCTAATTCAATGTTAGCAGCAACTTTACAGAACACAACTACTACAGATAATGAGACCTGACTATACTGGCCCCATTTTAGGGATAAAACAATGAAACTGACAGAGGTGTGAAACGGCAGCTCCAGTCACACTATAGTACATCATCCTGTTTTATTTTCTTCACAGCACTCATGCCTGTTAATTGTATTTACATATTTATTTTCAGTATAATCCACTGCAATTGTAAATTCCATAACAGTACAGATTGAGGGACTTTTGTTCATCTTGTTCTCTTTGTTATTTTCCCATGCCAAAAACTATTCCAGGCACATACCCAACAGAATGAATAAAGAAATTTCCTACATGTAACTGTGTAAATATTAGGGGTGATATGATATACTTTAAAGGGAAAGACAGTTACTTTCATTGTGCTAAACTCAAAATATTTAGTAAGACAAATGCAGGCTTAAGACTGGGTAGAGAAAGAAGAAAACCAAAAAGACCAGAGTTGCCTGAAGTGGCACTGTCTGTGAAACCTAGAGAGCAGATAAGATTGCCTGGGATGGAAACTTCACAGCTCAATCAAACTCTGGCAACTCTACAAAGTAAGGGAAAGAAACAGTATTTTGGTTGGTGTTCCATTTATCCATAATGAAGAAGCCAGCAGGCAGAAAGAACAGACAAGAGCACAGGTAGCGCCTCTGAAACCCAAGATCAGGTTAAACCACACATGAGATAGAAAAACTGAGAAGAGCAAAAACCCAGAGCAGGTATTTGAACCTGGCCATGAGGCAGTGCCTGCAGACTAAAAGAAATTCAAGTTAGATTGCAGGGAAACACTGGATCTGAGCAGCTGATTACTTAAAGGTTTCCACATTCCCAGTCCAGGTGGAACTGATGGGCTACAGTCACCTGCAGCGCGTCCAGCATCAGAGGGGTTGATGAGAAAGAGGACTCGAGGATTTTCTTTTTATAAACACAGAAAGGAAAATGAGATGAGACCCTCTTACATCAACTCCTGCTACAATAGACAAATAACACAAGAACTCAAGACAAAGACTCGAGATTCCAGAATTAATGTTCACTGCTGCTCTGAGCAAAAGCTGAACAGTAAACAATAAAGATTTCAAAATTAAAACAAAAGAGCCGCTTCAGTATTCTAATTTAACCTTCAAAAATAAAGATGACCTAAAGCACCATGAACTGAGAATTCCATTCCACCTCAACACCCTGTACTCCTGAGTTATTATGAGAACAGACTGAAACGCAATTCAACTCATGTTCCAAAATGCAACAAGCAGCTTCAACAGGACATGCTGAAAGAAGCAGCACGTCTCAACATTTACTGATTCATATTTTGGTAGCAAGGTTACAATTAGCTCACCGGTGGAGAATAAGCCTATTTATAACTCAGGAGTCCACCTGAAAGACACAATCATCTAAAAAGGTTTTTAGAGGAAAATAAAATGCAGCTTCCTCCTGGACTGACTGCAGATTCCCAAGGTCCTTTCAGATGAAGTCCTCAGTCTAACCTTCCCGTGTTCAGAGTCACCATTCTGGCCACCTCTCAGCCTCCATGTTCTTATGTAACATTTACATAGTGCCATAAACATACCCAGAGTTGCGTAAGAATTAAAACGTTGCCAAACCAATAAAGCCTAAAGCAGGTCACTCCCTCCAGACTGCCTTTGATTAGCACAGGTATGCTGCCCCGTCTCAGATGTAAGAGCCTGCCAGAGACAGAAATTAACTTGAGGTAATCTGAAACAGGTCTATCTACAAAAAAGCATAATTACACTGTAACATGTGGTACATCTATCAGTCACAGAGTATGTTATCTGCCCCATAAGATAAAAAGTAACCCAACATTGCTTATTCACTGAAGTCAGAAACTGTGTCTAAAAATACCTTCCTGCCAACTGGCTATCAGTAAGTCAGTCTCATAAATGTCCCAAAAAGAGTGACACAGAATATTTCCCTACTTTACCGAGGGAAAACTGAGGCAGTCACAGAAAGGTTAAGTTACTTGTTCAAGGACAATCTGTAAGGGAGCGAAGTTCTAGGGCTGAAAACCTCCTCCCTCCATCTGGCTCTAACCTTTAACCAGAGTAGCCATGTTAATATGTTTTATCACATCTGTTTCCAGGAGCTGTTTAAACAAAACTAATCAGAGATTCTCTTTTCTTTTACAAGAGTTCACTTCCACTGTATTTCAAATTTATGTCCACTCAACAAAATTACAAGACTTGGCTTGAAATTAGATTTTTAGTCTGTTCACAGAAATTCAAAATGTTCCTATGAGAACGTCAAATGTCTCTCTTGTTGCTTTTGTCTTAAAAAATGAATGTCATGTTCTCCTGCTACTAACTCAATTTTACATTTTTAAATACTAATGTGAAAATTCCAAAGCTAGGCCTTAAAACATGGTACACCTCCCAAACGGATACAGTTTCTAATTTAAACTCACTCTCCTTATCACTGGCCTCTTACTAAGTCCTACTTAATTCATTAATTAACAGAAACACCTATCCCTTACTACCCTCATATCATGTCCAACTTCTAGGCATCAGAGCTGCCTGGCTCTGCCACTCCTCCGGCTCACACAGGAGAGCACTATATAGGAAACACAGGGGAGGGGGAAAAATCAACTTCTTGTTATCCTACAGCCTCTATTTTCCCAGAACTGACGTTTTACTTTGAGCCTTTTACAACAGTGGTCTCCATAACATGCACTATTGGCAACTAGATGTGTCCCGGAAAAAACTGTAGTGTCTGGCCAAGAAGTTTAAAGGCCCTTGAGAATGTTTGCTGGACACACAACCTAATTTCCAATTTACCAAAAAAAGAAACTAACTCCCCAATTATGCCCACCCACCTTCACCCCAACAAACATCCATTTTAGGAAGGTTACAAAAAATGAACTCTGTCCCATTCAAAACCAGTTGGATTATCAATTAAACATTCTTAACTAGGCTCACAACAAGAAAAACCCCACAACCACCACACCAAATCAGTGGGGAAATGATTGTTAAAAATCTTGGATATATTAGGGGCAGGAAAAAAACTCCTATGCAATGAATTTAAAGATTTATTCCTACACACATAAAAAGACAAATCTGAAGGCTGAGCCTCCTTTTTCTTTTACTACCCCACTAGAGAACATTATGTTACCCATTCCAAAAATATGGCCCATGATAAGGCCCAGCAAACATCCTTATTCGTGAAAATCATTATCTCATCACAAATGTCAGGCTGTGTTCATACACCTTCACCATGTTTATCAGAGCCCAGGCAGATACCCATGCCACAGAGCAGCGAGACCGAAGAACACACACGAGGTGCTTAACAGAAGCATTAACCAGTGAACAAAGACCCCACTGCACAGGCTACACCACTGGGAACAAATATCAAAGCCAGAGATAATGAATTTGTTTTTGAGACTCCAAAGTGGCATGGTGTCTCTTCCTGATTGTCTGGTTTGTTAAATAAGCCTGAACCCACCTGAGAATCATTCTTTTTAGTGGTGAGGAGAGCCACAGAACACACACTGGATCTCCCATTGCTGGAAGGTTAGGGGCTGCTGAGAAGTCAGAGCAGCAGGCTTTGTACATCGGGAGAGAATACAGTCATGATCATCTCTCCCAGATCCATCTGTGGGTCAATAATCACTTCAATATAACTGCCAAATATAACCTTCATCTGCTACCCCAATGCCAAAACACATTTGAGATGACTCTCTTACATGAAATATTTTAGGGTTTCATCCGCTCTTCTCAGCCCCCAAAGCCTCATAAACAACACACCCAGTGGAGTGTCCCACAGAATGGTACCCACCTCTGTAGTGGGAAGGGTGGGGGTGGTGGCAGGCAGCAGTAGGCTGTGGGGGTTGGAAGGCAAGGGGTGTGTGAGGGTGAGAGAACTGGAGGCTGGGCTGGGCTGGGAAGAGGGAGCGTGTGGGAAGGTAAATAAGTACCGACCAAGGTCTGGAGAAACACTCCAGAGGTGGGATCCTTAAATAATCTTGGGGATTGGGGGCAGGTTCTAGGATTTCATCTGAAAGGCATCCACAAAGTGATTAACTGAATGGGCCCCCTGGGGTGGGGTGGGGTGGGGGAAGCGAGGAGGAAAGCAAATACACCTAGATTCAGACTAACCCTTGGGGAACCAGTTTTCATAGGGTTAGAGAGACTCCAAAGCCGAGCTCCAAAAAGGTTTAGGGGCCTGGGCCTGTTCGTCCCACTTCCTCCAAATAGCTTCCACAGGACATGCGTGCTGGAGGTGAGGGGTTTTGCCCCACTGAACTCAAGGGACTGAGTGAGGGGAAATGTGACTCCCTTTCCCAGAACATTAGGGAGGGAGGGCAAGAAACACCCCAAGTGCAGGACCTGAAAGAAAGGTTAGAGACCCCTTCCCCTGTAGCCTGAGGTGCGCAAGGACTCTCAACATCAGGATACCTTGGAGAAGCAAAGACCCCACTGCCTGGTCCCCAGAATCTTGGCGGGAGAAAAGACGCCCCCCAGGAGCATCTGGAAGGAGGGAAAAAAGCCCCCCGCCCCTGAACACGCTGAAGGGCAGAAACCATGGACCTCAAAATCTTGAACAGGGAAGCCCAGACTCCCCTCTATGGCACAGGTCGCTGGGAGCGCGACCCCTGAGAGCTCCCCGAATCCAGTTCCGCCTGAAAGAGGGCTCAGGTCCCCAGAGGCCCGGCGTGTGCTCGGTCGCGGCTGAGCTGCAGCGCCTCGGAGGTCGGGGGAAGCTGACCGAGGGTCGCCCCGACTCCTCCGCGCCCCCCGCCCGGCCATATTGTGCGCGTGGGGAGGGGGCGCGCTGTAGCCCAGGGACCGCAGCTCGAGGCCTCGCCCTCGCCCGGCCCTCTCCATCCCGGCCCCCGCCCCCCGCCCCAGGACTCACCCTGGATCCCCCGGGGCCCGGACCCGCCGCTGCCAGCGAGCAGGAGGACAACAAGGGGGAAGAAGGAGGAGGCTCTGGCCGACTCCGCCATAGTAACCGCCGCCGCCGCCGCCGCCGCAGCCCAGCAGCGCCCAGCGCGCGCGCGCGCCCCCGGCGCCTCCCCTCCTCCCGCGGCCCCGCTCCCGCCTCCCTCTCCTCCGCCCGGCGCCGGCACGTGCGCTCCCGGCGGAGCCGGCGCCGCGGCCGCCGCGCGCGCCCCCGAAGGGCGGGGCCGGGGTGCGCGCAGGCGCCCGCCTTAAAGGGGAGTGTCCCTGTTAAAGGGGTGGGCGGGGTTCGCGCCTCGGCCAACCTCGCAGGTCGGTGCTGAGCGAGGCGCGGAGGAGGCTGGAGCCGGACGTGCAGCCTGCGCCCGCCCCTGCACCCCGCGCAGCGCAGAATTATCTTATCAGCACTGGTCCCCCGCCCCGCGTCGAATATTCTACGAGCCCCGCGCGTGTTCTCGTTCCTCCATCCCTGCTGCCTAGCCTCAAGCTCCCATCGCGTCCCACCGGGATCATCGCAGCGGTCTCCTAACCAGTTTCCCTGGCTGGCCTTGCCCCCTGCAATCCTCTGGACACTGTAACCAGCGTGATGGAACCATGGCATGCTCCTTTTCAAAACATACCCAGGGTTTTTAAGGGTGTTACTCAAATCCTGGTGAGGGTGCTGTGTGAGGCACTCTCATTCTGCTGGTAGAACCCTTTTGGTAAACAATTTGTCATAATGTATCAAATGCCTTAAAATATTCATACCGATTTACCCGGCATTATCCCCTGTCTTCAAGAAATAATAAGAGAACAAATATTTACGCAAAACGGTAGATTGCATATTTGTCATTGTAAAAAGCTGGAAACTAAGAAAGCAATAATAGACTGTTAAATTATGGCCCATCCATATGATGAGACATTATTTAGTAATTAAAAATCATGTTTACAAAAAACAGCATGAGATAATATTAAATGAAAAACAAAATATAAAACAGTTTACAGTATTATTCAGATTTCACTGATAATATATATTTGCACAGGAAAAAAACTGGAACAATATTACCCAATATTATCAGTAGTTATGCTGGGAATAATTTTTTATTTTTTCTTTAAACATTTCAGTAATTTTTAAATATTTTCCAAATAAGTATTACTTTCAAACTTAGAAAAAAATTCTTATAAAAGGTAAATCAAATCACTCCGTGTCTTTTTGCAAAGAGTTCACTTTCTTTAGCTTGAGAAACAGCTTGAGATTATGAAAGGGCAGGGTCTTTGGGAGTTTCCAGAGTTCTGGATCTGAATTCCATTTATTACTAACTGGCTGTGAAAATGTGGGCAAGATTTGAACCTCTCTAAGCACAGTTTCATCATCTGAGCTCTAGACGGGGAGAGGATGGCCACTAGGGGAAGAAATTTTCAAATGGAATCCTCACCTTATAAGTTGTCAACAACCTGAAGAACTCCCATCCTCATATCCAGAAAAAACAAAACTGCAGACACATTCACCAGATACAACACACACAAACACACAAATGCAAAGTCATGTGGAAGCACTGTCTACAAGTTGATTAGTGCAGCTAGAGGAGCAAACACCTTTTATTCTGCCCTTCTCATCTCTGTCCCCCATAGGCACACCCCCCTTCCCAGGCCATGTGATTGGTCTCCCAAACTATGCTCTCTCCACCCAGCTGTGGTGGACACAGTGGTAGGTTCAGATTCCTAGGGCTGCTGTACAAAAGTACCACAGAGTGCCACAAACTGGTAGCTTAAAATAACGAAAATTTATTCTCTACCAGTTCTGGAGGCCAGAAATCTGAAACCATGGTGTTGGCAGGGCCATGCTCTCTCCAAAGGCTCTAGGGATGAATCCTTCCTTGCCTCTTCTAGCTTCTGGTGGTTCCCAGAATCCTTGGTGTTCTTTGGCTTGTGCCTCTGTCTTCACATGGTTGTCTTCTGTCTGTACCTCTGTGTCCTAATTTCTCTCTTCTCTTAAGGACACCAGTTATTGGATTAGGGCCCACCCTAATTCAGTATGAGTTCCAGTAATCTTGACTTGATTACATCTACAAAGATTGTATTCCCAAGTAAGGTCACATCTACAGATTCTGGGTGGACCTGAATTTGGGGCACTGGGGTAAGGGGAGACATTATTCAACCCTTACAGTCACCAACCCCTGCAGTTGGGAAAGGAAAGCTAACCCCTCAGGAGCACATCTCTGAGGCCAAGGAGGAAGGAGCTATCCTTCCTTATGCTTGCTAAGTGCTGCCACTGTGGCTGCAAGACCAGAGGTCCGAGAAGGGACCTGTGGTTGCTTTACTCCTAGAGAGTAAAGTCAGCCACATGCCTAAATATACAGACCATGGAGCCAGAATGCTGGGTCCGCAGACCAAGTGCCACCTCCATTAGTTTACTTGATAGCATTTGACTTTGGGCAAGATCTTTTACCTCCCTAAAGCTCAATTCACTCATCTATAAAATGGGGCTAATAATAGTTCTATCTCAGAGATGTTGTGAGGATTGATAAGATACTGTATGCAAAGCACTTAACATCATCTCTGACATATAGGGAGCAATATAAAAAGAACAGCTTTTATTATGATGATTTGGCCTTCACTACACTCTTATGAAGTAGTTGAGGCATGTCAGTGTGCCCAATTTATGGATGAGGCAACTGAGGCCTAGAGAAGGTGAGCAAAGGGGCAAAGCAGAGGATGACAAGAGATGTTTATCTGGTATTTAGGGAACTGTGAGCAGCATAGCAGCACACCCAGAGGGTAAAGGTTGGAGGGGGCTGGTGGTGAACTGAAAGATAATGTTGGAGAGGTAGGCAGATATGGAAGTACACTTGGAAGTGTATTTTTCTCCAGTGTACTTGGAAGGGTTCTAACCAGGGGGGTAAAGTGATCATATTCGTGTTTTAGGAAGATCACTTTGCTGACCCAAGTGAACTTGACCTTTGTACAGGGGGGGGTGGGAGGAAGACAAGACTGGTGGTAAGCAAACCAAGGCAATTCCCATATCCCAATTCCCTTCCCAGATGGGAGAAGGACCTGACCCTAGGCAGCAGCAGTGGAGGTGGAAAGAGAAATAGATCCAATATTTTAGACAAGTAGAAATGACAAGATTGATTGGATATGGGAGGTGAAGAAAGGGGATAGCCCTATATGATTCCAGGATAACCTGATGTAGGTGACTGGCTGTCCAGTGGCTCCATTCAGCAGAATAAGAAAGGCAGGTTCGGGAAAAAGAAAATGAATCCCCTGTTGGTTATACTGGGTTTGAAGGGCCACCTGTAGGTGCCTGCAGCCACAGAGATGTGGATTTGGAAGTCAGCAGCATATCATAGTTGTCCAAACAGCTCAAGGGACCATGAGAATTCTGGAAGTACAGCAACATTGGCAAGAAAGAAGAGACACAGAAGGAACAGTTACAGAAGTAGAAAGAAAACCTGGAGAGCACAGAATCATGAAAACCAAGGCAGGAGGGCTTTCCAGAGGGCCATGGAGTCTAATGTTGAGAAGAGGTCAAGGTGAGGAACAAGAGGCTCCTGGATTTCATAACTTCAAGCCCATTGATGATATTTACCTGAACAGGTTCAGTGAAGGATGGTGTGGAGGCCTAAATTCATGGGGCTACAAGTGAATAGGAGGAGAAAGCTTAGAAAGACTGGGTGTCATCTCTTCTTTAAAAGAACTTGGCTGCGATGGGAGAGGGAGATTTGGATTTCCTTCAGAATGATAGACCAGGTTCCTTGAGCAAACCTTCAACTCAAAATGTTCAGTAAACTAGCAAGAAAGTGAAGAATACTTAAGTCAAAAACTAGGGAATAGGCTGGGCACAGTGGCTCGTGCCTGTAGTCCCAGCACTTTGGGAGGCCAAGGCAGGAGGATCACTTGAGGCCAGGAGTTTGAGACCAGCTTGGGCAACATAGCAGGACCCAGCCTCTACCAAAATTACAAAATTTGGCTGAGTATAGTGGCGCATACTTGCCTACTCAGGAGACTGAAGTGGGAGGATTGCTTGGGCCCAAGAATTTGAGATTGCAATGAGCTATGATGATGCCACTGCACTCTAGCCTGGGTGGCAGAGTGCGACCCTGTCTCTAAAGAAAAAAAAATGAGGGTGAAATAAAAAATGTGTAAGTTATATATGAATTCATGCATACTTTACTAATTGTTAGGTATCCACTAACAGAGAAACAGAGTGAATAAATTGTGGGTTAAGAGAATGAAGGAAATAGGATGAGAAAAAATAATTCAAAAGGAAGCGAGAAAGGAAACGAAAATGACACTACATGTTGAGTATTCCTAATCTGAAAATCCAAAATCCAAAATGTGAAACTTTCTGAGCACCGGCATGATACTCAAATGAAATGTTCATTGGAGCATTTTGGATTTCAGATTTTCAGATTAGGGATGCTCAAAAGGTAAGTACAATACAAACTTTCCAAAATACTTGCACTGTACTTAGCAAAATCCAAAAATATCCATGATCCAAAACATTTCTGATCCCAAGCATTTCAGATAAGGGATACTCGCCCTGTGGTAAAGTGGGATAAATAGAAAGAGCAGAATAAGATGGTGAAAATAAATCTAAATATATCCATGACTACAATAAATGTAAATGGACTAAATAATCCAATTTTAAAATAAAGATTTCCAAACTGGACAAGAGAAAGAGAAAAGGGGATTGCAGAAGAATACACAAGGTCAAGGAAGTGTTTACTTTGTTTTGCTGCTTTAATAAGAAGACAGTGACTACAGCATAGACTGCAATAAAAGAGCCAAGAGGAGTTCAAAGATACAGGAAGAATAAGAAGTAGTGATGAAGCCAGAATCTAGGGTAGGTGAGGAACACAGAATCAAGATCCAGATGTACAGGGATCAGCCTTGGCCTTCTTGGAAGCTGGAGAAATCAGGTGAACAAAGAGAAAGTTTATAGGCATGAAGGGTCACCTTGATGTTCTCAGTCAAGTTGCAGTCATGGCCTTCTGTTTTGGTATAATATGCTCAGGGGGCAGGGTGACATATGATGTGGATGTGCTCGAGGAAAGTGGTGAGAATTTGTAAAAGCCACTGTGGATAATGGGAGTGCTGTCCAGGGACATAGGAGAGCAGAAAGGGATTACCAGAGTGCCACTGGGACCTAGCCAGGATTGCAGAACATAAGGTTGAGATAATAACAAGCTTCTTTTATGGGACAGTTTCCTCTGGAAAGGCTCAGCAGCCTAGGGTGGGAGCAAAAGAGGGGCCATTTGGAAATTGAAGGTATGGGGCATGGGGCTTAGGGGCTGGTGGAGGGGCATATGAGCTAGGGTGTTTGGGAAAGCAGAGGAGGACAGGTAAGGCGATTTAAGGAACTTAAATGTGATGTGCCTGGTGGCTGAGGATGAGGGGCTGGTTAGAGGGACTGCCATGGGCCTGAGGACCCCAAAGGCCTGCATCAGTGTCAGGGACCTGATATGGTCAGCAGCCTGCAGTCTGTGCTCAGTAGTCTCGTGGGATGGTGCTGAGTTGTGTACTATTTATTTATTTATTTATTTATATTTTTGATAATTAGTTTTCAGGCTTCAACTGAGCTATGTACTTTAGGAAATCCCTGGCCAGGCATGGTGGCTCATGCTTATAATCCTAGCATTCTGGGAGGCCGAGGCAGGAGGATCCCTTGAGGTTAGGAGTTCGAGACCAGCCTAAGCAAGAGCAAGACTCCATCTCTACTAAAAATAGAAAAAATTAGCTGGGTGTGGTGGCCCATGCCTGTAATCCCAGCTACTCAGGAGGCTGAGGCAGGAGGATCGCTTGAGTCCAGGACTTTCAGATTGCAGTGAGCTATGATCACACCACTGCCCTCTAGCCCAGGCAATAGAGTGGGACCCTGTCTCAAAAAATAAAGAAATCCCTCCCAGGCTTTTCTCACTCACTTTCTATTCCAGAGGCTATTGCATTGTTTAAGAGGCAAGCCTTTTTTTTTTTGGAGACAGAGTCTTGCTCTGTTGCCTGGGCTAGAGTGCTGTGGCATCAGCCTAGTTCACAGCAGCCTCAAACTCCTGGGCTCAAGCAATCCTCCTGCCTGAGCCTCCTGAGTAGCTAGGACTACAGGCAGCATGCCACCACACCCAGCTAATTTTTTTTTGTTTCTATTTTTAGTTGCTTGGCTAATTTTTATTATTTTTAGTAGAGTTGGGGTCTTGCACTTGCTTGGTCTTGAACTCCTGACCTCAATCCATCCGCCCGCCTCGGCCTCCCAGAGTACTAAGATTACTGGCGTGAGCCACCACACCCAGCCCTTTCCTTCTTTTAACCCTCTCACTGACCTCATTCTGCCCCTGTGCCTCCTTGGTAAATAGGCCTCTGCCCTCAGCCTTGAGGACTCATACCGCAGTTTCTCTCCAGGCATGCCCATGTGCCAAACAGGATTGCTCTCCTGGTCATTGTTGTATCGTGGACCTCTCAACTCTTGCCTATCTGGCTGGCCTCCTCTTCTCCATGCCCTTGGTGATACCACAGTCTCAAACTTCACACCACGCATCTCTGGTACTGCTGGTGCCACAGATCCCCACCTCCTGGCCACCCTCCCTTCAGTCCCCCAAGTATACCATGGCATGCCATGTTCCAAGAAAGCCCCCTTCATTTTGTCATCTCCCTTCTCCAGAAATCACAGGCTCCCTATTGCCCAGAATGCCAAGCCGAAAGCACAGTGTTCCAAACCTAGAGAGGATTTCAGAAATTATTTAATTATCTTATCTGACCCCCTTGTGTTACAGAGGGAGAAACTGAGGCCCACAGAAGATAAGTGACTAGGCTGGGACAGAGCCAAAACCAGCAGTCAAGACCTCTACATGACAAAAACTTACTATACGTCCAGAATGACTTTCACTGTATCTAAAAATAGCACTCAGCGTCTGAACATTGACTCTCCTAAGAACTTTACACAGATTATTTATTTAATCTTCCCAGATAGCCCATGAAAGAGGTAGTATTATTCACCCCATTGTACAGATGAGGAATGAAGTATAGAGGGATTAAGTAACTTGCCCAAGGTCACCTACCTAACCCCTGTCCCAACAGCTCCCCTACTGTCTTGGCTTGTCACACACACACACACACACACACACACACACACACGCCCCAAGCTCATCACTGACAGTTTTCCTCCTGCTTGGATCAGGAGAGTCTAGAGCTCTCTCCTGTCATACCCACTTCTCCTGGGGGAGTTTGCGTGGTCTGCCCTCTGACCACAGATGATGGCATCAAGGTTGGGAGTCGGAGCCAAGGGAAAGCAATATAAATAGACTGGCTGAGCCTCACGAGTCCTCTCTCGTGAGCATTTGAACTCCTAAGAAGGCGCAGAAACCCAGTTGCTTAGATGGTAGCGGGCACTGGACACTAGTGTCTGGAAGACACCTGGGCCAGGGTGAGTGGGAGAGGAGAGTGAAGCAAAGGCCCGGGAAAAGACAGACCAGAGACCCACAGGGGTTTGGGAGGTGGGCATAAGGGTTTACCCCAGGTGTGCACGTACGTGGGGGTGTCCATGCACACACGCCCTCTATCCTCACCCACTCTAACAGCCAGAGAACACCCAACGTATCCCCAGCCCAGAGTCTTCTCAGATCTCATGAGATCTGGCTATACTTTCCACTACTGGGTTTTCTGAGATTCCCGTCTATCTTCCCAGGAAATCATTTTTTCACTTCTGCTGGCTTGCGCGTGTTTGTCCTTGTAGCCTGTGAGCCCTGGCTAGAACGCAGCTCAAGTAATTCTACCAGCTCGGGGCCTGCCTCCTCGGAAAACCTTCCCCCTCCTGCGTGTTTTCGTCTCATCTTCCCAGACAGATCATAAACCCTACCAGGGCAGCAGTCACTTCCCTTTCCCTCTCCATGTTCGGCACATACTTGTTGATTGAATCTTCTAACTTGGGGGATGCCTATTTCCAATTTTGCCATTTGAAGTTATTCTATCCTTATTGCTGCCATTTTATGTGCTAGGAAATCCACATATCAATCTGTCATTTATTTATTCTTGGAACATGTATTGGGTGTCATGTGCCAGACCACTTGGGCTAGGCCCTGGGAATGATGATGAAGTTCTTAGTTCTCTCCCTCCAGGAGTTCCACAGTACAGGAGGGAAATACAGATCCCCCTCACCAAACTCATCACACCAGTGCAGACTTTGGTTTCATGATCCCAGCCACACACAAACATACACACTCCAGACATGACTATTAGCCCTGTCGTGTTGTCACACACACCCAGATGCAGGCTCTCTCTTGTTTTCCCCTCCCTGCTCTCCTTCCTCACCCCAAGTGCCCACCCTGTTTCCTGCCTGGCCTCTCAATGCACCCAGCTCTGGAAGGTGCCCTGGAGTCCTCACTCCACCCACCACTCTCTATCCTTTTTGATCCTCATTCTGTGGTATGGGAATTGACACTATCGTCTAAATGTGTCTCTGTGTGTGTGTGTGTGTGTGTGTGTGTGTGTGCGCCTTTATGCTATTTTAAGACCCCAGCACTTTGCAAAAACCTGGTGGAGAATCCTGCCAAAGCCCAAGGGTGGGGGAGGGGAGGCTGGGCAATCTGAGCCTGGGGCAGACCGGCGTCTGGGGAGCCAGGTTAGCAGCCGCCAGCTGCAGAGCCTGGGCTCAGACTGACGCCGTTAACTGCTGGTTTCCTAGCCCACTCCAGCCCAGCCCGAACCGGTCCGTCCACCTCTTTGCCATGCCTAGCCCTCATTCCTCTCCACGAGTTGCTTAGGAGTTTGCACACCAGGCATCATGTAAAATTGTTGTGTTTCTGGAAACACACACACATGCAGAGAAGCCTTGAAATTCTTCTTGGAACAGGTCCAGGGATTTATTTATGAAATTCCCAGGGGGTGGGAGAGACAGAAGTCTGGACTTTGCAGACTGAGTGCTGTGCTGTCATCTCATCAACAGAACCACCAGCTCTAGTGTGCACTTACTAAATGCCCACTGCGTGCCTGGGCCAGGCTGGAGGGGCTCGGGGGCCGTGACAGGTGCTCAATACTCAAGGCAGGATGCCTTCCCTCTCTCTTGCCCCCCTCCCTCCATGAAAGGAAAAAACAGATATGGTATCTACATATTTTGGCCATGGTCCCCCACTTTGACCTCCCTGCTCTCTCTCCCACCAGCCCCCACCTCCTCACTTTCTTGCTCTCCTTCTCTCCAAGTCTGCAGCCTCTCTCCCCCTTGCACACCTCCACTTTGGAGAATATGCTGTCCTGTGGATGGACGTGTGGGTCCTCCCAAGAAAGGCTTCAAGGCTAGTTTCTACACCAGTGAGAACTTGGGAGCCAGCTGCAGTGTGCCCAATGTGCTACTCCAGTCCTTTGCAGTTGGCATAGAACAGAAATGGGTTTATGTCCAGGAGCAGGGTCTGCGGAAGCTGGACAAAGTTGGGGTGTCCAAACCCTCTTAGGATGTTTTCCATGTTCTCCCCAAGGATGTTTGGTGGGTGTGTCAAGGGGAGCTAGATGGAGGCAGTCAGACTGATAGAGTTGGGGAGAGGATCTTAACTCTGCTTCCAAGCACCAACCCTGTAGAAGCTTTCTGCTGTAAGACAGGCCTTCAGGCCTTTGCCCTTATCTAGCCCACCATCTCCACGGGAACTTGGCAGGGCTTGAGGCTTCTGTTGCCTTCCTTGGCTTTGTGGAGGTGGGAAGAGTGGATCTAAATGTATCTTAAGTTTCCCATGTACACCCTGCCTTTGAGGAGGAAGCCATAGGATCACTATCTGTGGAATGACTGATTTTATGCAAATATCATGATTTTATTCCAAGACCTTAGAGGTAAGCTCTCAGCTGAAAATATGGAATAATCAGAGATGAAATTGAAAGACATAGACAGAGGGCCATTGCACTTGCCACAGGGAATGGGAGACTTTAAAAATCAAAGGCCACCATCTGGAAAGCAAGCAAATCAGGCAGGTAATAAAACATGTTAAATAAAAAAATGAACACTGGAAGCACAACAGGGAAAGAGTCCTTTAGGGATGACAGAACCTTCTCTACTCTAAGCAGCCTAGGCTCCAGGCTCCGAAATTGAAGCATCCAGCTTGGTTTAGAAATTTAAAAAAAAAGTATCAAATGCCTCACAGACCTCCCTAAGTTTCTCCCTCCCTTGGGAAACACCAGCCTGGTTACGCAGAATGAGCTAAGGTGGGGAGATATGCCTTCTAGCAGCCTCTCCCAGGTGAGGCAAGCAGGTGTGGGCAGGCTCACCTGCCCCGGAAGCCTATTCTGAGCAGGCGGGCCCACTCCTGGCTGGGAGGAGGGGAGCATCCGCCTGCCAGGGCTTGTGTTCACGCCCATGCATCCGTGCACGTGTCCGAGTGTGTATGTGTTAGGAAAGGGCTGGCACAGCACTAAAGACACAGAAACATGCCCCACTCACCTCCAAAGCTGTCCTAGGCAGCCGTGACCCTCCTCCCAGGCTTATGGGCAAATGTACTGAAAGGAAGCTATGAAAGCCCAGATCTATTTCCAGGCACCTTAGAGGAAAGACTATGACCTTTGGGTTCTGACAGATCTGAGTTCAAATCCCAGCTCTATTACTTACTAGCTATGTGATTTGGGGAGCGTCACTTAACCTCTCTGACTCTTGGGTTTCTCATCTGTAATATGGAAATAATCATTTTAATTTTGGCAAATTTTTGTGAGGATAGAATGAAACTGTCCTTTTTCAATTACTAAAGGCCATAGAGATGAGAGTCATGACTTCCAAGAGGTCAATAATGCAGGCACTGAAGTCAGCCTCACCATAGCTCTGTCTCCTTGCCTGTAAAACAGGGATAACAATGGCACCTATCTCATAGTTTTGTCGTGAGGACCAAATGGGTCACCACACATATAGCACATTTAATGGTACTAGGCCATAGTAAGTGCTCAAAACGTGTCAGCACCTAGCAGAGAGCTGGTGCTCACACCTCTGTAGTCCTTGTCCCAGGACCCAGCTCCACTGCAGAGCCCCTGTCCCAGCTTGCCCTGCCTGTGGCTTCCAGCCAATTTTTTCTTACTGTAAAATCTGTTTTTTCCTCAAGCTGGTCCTTCCCAGGCATGCTGTTGTCATGGGAACCTACAGAGGCCGCCTGGGTTTGAGGGAGAAAGGGGTTGTGGATTAAAGCCAAAGAATCCCACCACTGCTATCGCAGACACCACAGCAGTGTGCTAGCCACTATTGCAGCCCCCCAGAATAGAGCCAGACAGCGGGGGGCCAGAAAGGGCTCGCAGAGGCTCTCTCCCACCCCGGCCCCACCTGCCGTTGAGTGCACAGCGAGCCCCTCAGTAAAGCTGCCGGCCGGGTGGGTGAAACCCCGTGATTCAACACTCTCCGCCACCGTTTCTCTAGCATCTTTTTAAAAATGGAGCCACGAACTGAACATCATTGTTTCCTGATGGGGCTGAACAAATGCAAGGCTTAGAGGCTTTATAATTGATTTACTGCTCCTCTTCACCTCAAGACAACTGGTGTTTCTACAGGATAGATAAAAGTAGCTTCACTTAACAGATGGAGAAACTGAGGCCTCAGAGCAGCCAAGTGACTCCCTGAGTCATTTAGCCAGTAAACTGTGGAACCAACACCTGGAACACAAGTCTTTTGATCTTTGTCATTACCCCAAAATGCCTGGGATCACAGGGGAGCTTGCCCAGGAATGGTGTGGGGGAGGGAGAGGAAGGGACTGAGGCTGGTCTCAGAACCTGGTGCTTTCCGTCTGTCCTCCTATGGGAGGGGATTCTGAGAGGACAAAAAGCCACTCTCCTCTCCTCCCCCACTAACATTCCACTCCTAAAATTAAGGCAGACTTTTTATTTTTTTAAAGAGCAAAACAGCAACATGGCAAGAGCCTTAAAGAATTTCATTAACGTGGACCTCATAATTCCACTCCTAGAGATCATTCCAAGGGTGTCCATATGCTTCTTGACCCAACAATTCCAGCTGCAGCAATTCATCCTAAGGAATTACATAGCAGTAGTTCTGCTTTATACATAGCAGACATATGTATAAAGATTTGACTTAGGAATGTCATCACAGTTTCATCTGAAATAGTAAAATACCAGAAACAAATAAATGTTCAAAAATAGAGAATTGTTCTTGTAAGATACATCCGTAACAAAGGATTGTAGAAAAGTATTTAATGACACAAAAAGATGTTTATGATATACAGTTAAGGCGGGAAAAAGCAAGTTATAAAATATGTATGCTATAATGTTTGTTTGAAAATTATGCATAAGAAAGAGCTAGAAGGATATATAGCAAAATGTTTATAAGAGTTGTCTCTGAGTGGTACAATTACAAATGTTTTCCTCCTGATTATCTATATCATCAACATTTTCAAAGATGATTATGTATTACTTTTATAATAAAAACAATCAACAAAAGGTAATTTAAAATAAACTTAACCACAAAGATATACATTGCAGTATGATTTATGATAGAAAAAAACAGAAATCACATCCATATAGGGGAGGGCTTAATGAATTACAAAATACCCTATATTAAATATTATACAGTCATTAAAATGATTACGAAGTCTGTGTAGGAATATTAAAATGTTTATTATACGGTAAGTGAAAAATACCAGACACAAAATGGAATGTGCACCACAATTGGAAGTATGTAAAGCATGTATGCAATGAAAATATTTGCTTCAATTTGGTGGAGTGAGGTTATGTATAATTTTTCCCTCTTCTTCAAAATTATCAAAATATAATACTTTGCCTCTTCAATTAAAAGAAAAAGTACTCAGGGAAGATATACTGTTAAGCACTGGGCCCATTTCTGAAACTATTATAGAGAGATGGGTGCAGAGAGTTCCAACATCCCTCCCTGAGTCCTTGCTTCCTTCATTCATTGAGTATATATTAACAATATTATTTGTTGAATATCTACTATCTGTGTACATTTTTTTTTTTTTTTGAGACAGAGTCTCAATCTGTTGCCTGGGCAAGAGTGAGAGCTGTGGTGTCAGCCTAGCTCACAGCAACCTCAAACTCCTGGGCTCAAGCGATCCTTCTGCCTCAGCCTCCCAAGTAGCTGGGACTACAGGCATGCACCACCATGCCCAGCTAATTTTTTCTACATATTTTTAGTTGGCCAATAAATTTCTTTCTATTTTAGTAGAAATGGGGTCTCGCTCTTGCTCAGGTTGGTTTCGAACTCCTGACCTTGAGTGATCCACCCACCTCGGCCTCCCAGAGTGCTAGGATTACTACTATCTGTGTACATTTCTAATGTTCACAATAAGTGTTTCCCAAGATAGGTAAATTACTTAGGACTTTGTGGGTTTCAAGTAATGGAAATCCAGTCTAGCTATTTAGGGGAAAGGATTTTTTTTTTTCTTTTTAGTTGAAGGATGCAGGGATTTCTCACAGGCAGCTGGCCTCAGTCAGTCACCAGAACCAGGATGCTAAATGTATAAGACCGTCTCTCTGTTTCCACCCTTTCTTCCTCTCTGGGCCTTGGGTTCATCTGTGCATTGGCGTCCATCTGTGTTCACACCGATCAGCTTTCTCTCTTCCCATACACGCAGGGACATAGGGCTACTGACAGCCATTGGGTCTACAGTCAGTCTAGTGAGGCAGGAAGAGTCCAGTGTGACTCTCTCTGGGTTCCAGTTCCTAACTGGGGAGGTAGGACTGATGGTGCCATCCCCTTGGGGAGTGGGCTCTGTCATGTTGGACTAACATGGCTGCCAGGAACCCCCACAGTCCCTCTATGGATAGGGAAGAAGGGTCACTTCCCAGAAAAAGCAAGTCAGAGTGCAAGGCTGGAGCTGGGTCAGGTGGCTGGAAAGAACATTCAATATATGTTAGACGTGGTAGGTATCATCATGGCTCTTTCTGCAGATGAGGCTCAGAGAGGCTGGTTGACAGGCTTAAGGTTCTACGGCTTGAAAACGACAGAGCTGGAATTCAGACCCACGCCTGCCTCTCTCCAAAGTCCACTCCATCACACCACCCACGTATTTACTGATAAATGCAAGTCAGCCAGGCCTACAGTATCCTAGACAGAGGGACACTGTGTGCGAAGGCCTGGAGGCAAAAAGGAACTGTGGGTCCAAGAGGCTGAAAGGAAGAAGTCCAGTGGGGCTGGAGCACGAAGAGGGAAGAGGGAGATGTGGCCAGGGCTGTGGGCCAGGTCAGATCAAGCAATAAGGGCCTGTCAATAAGGATTTGGGGCTTTAACCTGAGGGCAGTGACACTCAGCAGAAAGCAGAACTTTGTAGAATAAGGATTTGTATTTTAGAGGGACTTCCCCAGCTGCAGTGTGAAGGATGGACTGGTGGGGTCAGGACAGATGCAGGAGACCAGGAGGAGGTGCCACTACCCTAGGTGAGAATGCTGGTAGCCTGAACCAGTGTAGGGATGGCGATGGGGGTGGAGTTAAGACCTAGCGGGAGGTAGGACGGACAGGACTTTGTGTTCACTGATTGATGGGGGTGGGGCCTCTGGTGATAGGGAGAAGGAAGTCGGGGCAAATCTCACGTGCTTATGTGGCTGGTAGTACCATTCTTCAAACATTGGACGGAGCAGGCTTGGGGAGTTCTGTTTCAGACATGATGAGTTTGAGATGCCTGGGAGCCCTTCAAGTCATCCAGAAGGAGGCTCAGGAGGAAGGCACGGGCTGGAGACACAGATCTGAAAGTCCCCCATGAGCAAGTGTGATGGGCTCACCCAGGAGGTGCGTGTACAGGGAGAAGAGTCCCTAGGCCAGAAAGCTAGGAACACCAGCGTTTAGGGGAAAGGCAAAGAAGAGAAGCCTACAAAGAAGTCTGAGAAGGAGCCAGGGGACAGGTGGGAGGGAGGCCAGCTGCAGTGGCAGGAAAACCAAGAGGCAGGAGTGGGCAGTGAAATAAGGAAGGACCGAGGGGGTCCACAGGGTTTAGCAATGAGGAGGCCAGTGGTAACCCAAGAGATCAGAAGAGCCAGAAGGCGTGGGTTGAGGAGTGGTGGAGCGTGAAGAGGTGGGGAGACCAGGGTGGCAGGAGGGGTGTGGGCTTGAGGGTTTCTGTCGGCCACCAGTTTCCATGTGGTGGGACGGGTAAGTCGAGGATTCATTCAGAAGAGTGAAGGGTCATTAAGAGCAAGGAACCTGAAAGTGGGACCTGAAAGGTAGAAGACAGGAGTGATGGAGACACAGGTGAGTTTATATGCTTGGTGCCTGCCACTGAGGGCATCTTAGGCCCTCCCTTTTCTCTATGAAGTTATTAATAGAAGGCTGGGCGCGGTGGCTCACGCCTGTAATGCCAGCACTTTGGGAGGCCGAGGTGGGAGGATCTCTTGGCTGCAGTGAGCTATGATCGCACCACTGCACTCCAGCCTGGGCAACAGAGCCAGACTCTGTCTCAACGAAAAAAAAAAAAAAAAAAATAGAAAGAAGCAAAATCAGTGTGGTGGGCTTCAGTTGTTGGAGAAGCATAGACTATTTGGAAGAGACTTATTGGAAGATCTGAGAGTCACACCCTCTTATTTAAAGAACTGTGATAAATCTGTTTTTGTGCTTTTACCTCAATACTCTCAGAGACAAATTCTTAAATTCACACCTGAAATACAGTAAAAATGCAAATCTGGAAGACTTGTGGACAAGCCAGTTCGAATGAGTGAGTGTTGATCAAAAAAAAAAAAAAAAAAAACAAAAGAAAGAAAAAGAAGAAAGAGAAGTAATATTCTTCATTTCAGGTACATACAGTAACACAAAATATTACCTAGTGGTTGGGAAAGAATCATTTGTAATTAGCATAGAAATTGTTTGCAATGTAAATGAGTGTTTCTGAAGTACTTGACTATGCTCAAAAACAGTACTTCAGTATTTTAAGAATTCCCCTTGTGGGGTGAAACCACTTTATATCTATTTTAAGACCTTGTTAAGTCTGCTTAAATGTAGTTAATTTTTTTTTTTCTGGAAAAGATACCGGCTACATCAGAAAACAGTTTCTGGCAAAGGTAAGCGTGTGCAACTGTGCACCACACAAAGCGCTTTCCAAAGGCCATTTCCACCCGAGAGCAGATCTGATCGCCGGAGATTGTTACTAAGGGAACAGTGGGGCATGAATATAAATTTCATTTCTCAAAAGACCTAACTAAAGTATTGATCCAAAGGGAGCAGCCAGTGAGTACAGGATGAGGAGCCTCTTTCTCACTGAAATAAATAGCAATATAGAAATACACACTTGTGTATAAGTCATCATAGGCTTCCACCTTGCCTTGCGAATCTCTCCTATTTAGCTGCAGCCCAGATGAGGAGGCCAGGGAGATAAGAGAGCAGGGGCTGGGGAGCAAAGCTGGAGGTGTTGACACTATGCCGGCCTGCAGCTCTGCAGAACTGAAGCCAGGAACACTGTTGGCAAGGACAGTGCACTATCATTGGCATTATTATTATTATTGAGCAACCATTTTGGCCAGGCCCTTTGCCCAAGATGATCACGATTCCTCACAACTGCGTTAGGTATCCTCCCCATTTTGAAGATGGGGAAACTGAGTCCCTAGAGGTTCTGTTCTGTTTCGTGACCAGGGGCACAAGCTCTTGAGTGGCTGAGTTAGGACTCAACTCTGTGGACATTGGTTCTTTTTTTTTTCCTTTTTCCTCTATGGGCCTCAGGTTAATCGTGTGGTAGGTAGCATGTTATCATCCTTATCCCGTGCAACGCAGGAAGGCCTCTCTTACGTTCTATTTTCTAGCTCTTTCTCCAGCCCCCCTTTCAATCCCCATTTATCTTGCTCCCCTCACCCCGCAGGCACTCTGGTGAGCTTGCTCCATGTCCTGAAATATATGTATATCCTTGTTAAGGATGTAATGTTGTTTTGAATATGTATGCATCTCAAACTTATATAAAAGGCATTGTGCTATAACCCTCATTCTCTTTTTGCCAATCAATTTTGTATTTTTAAGATCTATCCATGTTGCTGTATGTATATCTGGTTCATTGCTTCCAGTGGATGCATGGTATTCTGAAAGATTTACCCACATTTTACTTGCCTATTCCCCCGGGGATGGATACCAAGGTTGGCTCCAATTCCCTGCTACCACAAGCAACAGTGTGTTGAAGTTACTCATGTGTGTCCCTTGTGGACTTGTATGAGAATTTTCCTGAGATACACAGTTGACCCTTCAACAAGGTGGGGGTTGGGGCACTGACACCTCTCCGCGCCCCGGTCAAAAATCCACATATAACTTTTGATTCCCCCCAAGTTTGACTACTAGTAGTCTATTGTCGACTGGAAGACTTACCAATAACACAGTCGATTAACACGTACTTTGTATGTTATATGTATTATATACTATATTCTTAAAATAAAGTTAGCTAGAGAAAAGAAACTGTTAAGAAAATCATAAGGAGGAGAAACTATATTGACTATTTATTAATTGGAAGTGGATCAAAAAAAAAATCTTCATCCTTGTGGCATTCATGTTGAGTAAGCTGAAGGAAGGAGGAAGGAGGAGAGATTGGTCTTGCTGTCTCAGGGGTGACAGAGGTGAAAGAAAATCTGCTTATAAGTAGACCTGAGCAGTTCAAACCCATGTTGTTCAAGGACCAACTACATATCCAGGCCAGGTATGGTATCATGAGGCCAAATGCCACAGGTATACCCACTTGCACTAAGTATACCTGCTAAAAAGGCTCCATCAGTTTATAGTTCTACACAGACTGCACGAGAGTTCCTATTTCCCCACATCCTTGTCAACACTTGGCATTACTCCCTTTTCTGATTTTGCCATTTTGATGGATATTAGGGAGTATGTTATTTAAATGTACATTTTTCTGATTACTTGTGAATTTGAGCATTCCTGTCTATACTTGTTAACCGCTGGGCTTCCTCTTTTGTGAATTAACTCTTCATCGTGGCTTTTGCCCATCTCTCTATTGGGTCTTGTTAATTCGTACGAGTTTCTTATGTAGTATAGACATTCATGCCTCTACAATTTTAGGGATTGTAAATATCTTTCCAGTCTACCATCTCTCTCTTAATTTTATTAATTTTTAAATATTAAATTTATCTGTGGCATATAGTTGAAGAGTGAAGAGATATAGTCATATTCATATTTTTTACATTTTGCAGTTTGCACTTTAAGGGTCATCTTTAAGTCTTTCCCCAACTCTAGGTTGTAAGTATGTTCTCTTACATTTTCTTTTATTGGCCTTATAGTTTTGCCTTTCACATTTTAGTACTTAATCCATGTGGAGTCCACCTTTGTCTATGACGTAGAGACCCAACTGCGTTTTCTAGTGAAACAGTGATCCAGTGTTACCAACATTATCTAAACATTCTAGCCTTCCTTCACTAACATTTTAACTGCTTTATTGAGATATAATTTATATACCATACAATTCACCCATTTAAAGTGTATACTGAGTGACTTTTAGTATAGCCACAGAAGCGTACAACCATTATCACAATCAATTTTAGAACATTTTCATCACCCCCTCACAAAAACCCATACATTGTAGCCATCATCTTCACTAATTTTTTATGTAACCTTTATCACATACCAGTTCCCAGGTGTCTATGGACCTGTTTCTGAGCTCTTTATTATGTTCCACTTATCTGTTTGTCTATTTGTCTACTTGGCTGATGTTATTCTATTTTTTTCTGTGACCTGTAACGTTATCTGCGAGGGAAAGTCTCCTCTTCCCTTTGCACTTCTTCGAAATTGACTTGGCCAAACTCAGATACCTTTGACCCAGGAATTCCACTTTTGCAAATGTGCCTTACAGATATGCTTGAATAAAGCAAAGTGATGTATATGCAAGTTTATTCACTGAAGCATTGGTTTTTTTTAATTTAATTTTATTTTTTCTTTTCAGTTTTGAAGCATTGTTTGTAATTGTCCCAAACTGGAAACAACAAAAACTTCCAAAAACACAGGACTGATTTAATTACAGTGCATTCAAACAATGGAATACTATACTGTAGTAAAAAAGTGAAAGCTCTCTATGTGCTGATAGGAAAAGATCTCCAAGATATACTATTAAATAAAAAACAGTAAGGTGCAGAATAGTGTACATAATATGCTACTTTTGTATAAGGAGTAGAGGGAACATGGACTCATATTCAAATTTACTTGAGTACATATAAAGACCCTCTGGAAGGACAGAAGCATAAGAAACCAAGACTAGTGCCTTCTCTGGGGATCAGGGAACCTGAGCAGATGGGAGACGAGAATGGGAGGGAGACATTTCACTGTCTACCTTCTGACATATTGGTTTTTGAATCATGTGAATGCATAACTTATTCAGAAAATAACCTAAGGAAAAATAAGTCAATAAGGAAAACATTGACTTAGTTCTTCACGAACTTATATTTCTTCCATATAAATTTAGAAAAAATTGGCTGAATTACTAAAAACAAAAACAAAATGAAATTTTGGCCAGGATAAAACCCTGTGCTTGTTATTCTTCTGTTTCTTCTGACAAGTGTCAAAAATGCAGTGAGAGATGTGAGGGCCTGAAGCCAGGATAAGGCCTGGAACCAGCCCTGGGAACAGTTAAGAATAAAGGGGAAAGTCTCCAAGTTGTACATGGCTGTTGGTTTTCTTTTAAACACTGGCCATTTAGAACCATCTATTCCACTTCTTTATGTTTGCCTGTTTTATTAAGGAATTACGTCTCTGGAGCAGAGGGGAAAAGAATCATTGCATATAAAATCTTTAAAACACCTTCTGTCCCAGAGTGATGGCTACGTGAAGCACAAATGGCAGGCAAAGCCTCATCACCCACCTGGTGGCAAGTTATCTCAACTGCAGGTCCAGCGCTTTAGGAAAACTGCCTTTGTTGTGCTGAGCTTACAAATAAATCCAAGCCCTAGAAGGGCAGTAGAGCATGCCTTGAATCTTGTTTGCTTTGTTTATTTTCCTAAACATCACTCCAGCCTCTTGTACTGAAGGATCATAGATTCCAAATTAGTAGAGTCAAAATTAATGAGATTTTCCAGTAATGAGCCTGAGACTAAAATTATGGAAAATCCACTAATCATAGACTATCCAGCCACCTAACCACCACTTGGATCCTGGCCTCTGGGAGGAGGGAGGAGGAGAGAAAAGGGACAGTCACAGATGCAACCTGTGCTGGACTGTCCTTCCTTCCTGCTGCCACTGCCACTGCCCTTTCCCCTAGGCTGGGGCCTCAAAGCACCCAGTGCTTCCTGCCTCTGGGCTCCCATCCCGACCCAGGCTGAGCTAGGGCTATGTACGTCTTCAGGCTAAATTCCTGGAAACCATAAAATGGGGCGCATAGAGGAGGTGGGAGCATGTTTTCCCTCAATTCTGGGAAGCAGTCTGGGGGTTGTGCTGGAAGAAGGAAGAGGGGTAGAAAAGGCAGACAAAATGCCCATTATACCCAAGCCTGTTGATTTCCTTTTTTCATCTCTTTATCAGTACTTGGGACTGAGCTGCTTATCAACAGGAAACGCCTGCCTGAGGGGATGAGGCAGGTCCAGGGGGACTGGACTCCGGGCCGAGGAATTCTGGGTAGTGCGCTGCTGCTGGGCAGCCACACTGAGCTGCCTCGTGACTCCCAGGACCCAGTAAGGCTCCCAGGCTCCTTGCCTTGGCACCTGGTAATCCTGATCTACAAAGGATGACAGCACACCAAACAGGCCCGAGGCCAAAGGGTCTACAGGAGGGATTCCCGGGTGGGACTCCAGCCCTGACCCTTTGTGACCAAGGACAGGTCACCAAACAGCTCAAGCTATAAATGAGAATTGTCTTTGCCCCTAATCTCCATCAATTGCCCTCCTTTCCAGGTGAAGAGAGGCCAAGTGTCCAGCCAAGGTCACAGGTACTTAGTGACAGTCATCCCAACTGGCCCTTCTATTGTATTTGCCTCTGAGCCCTCCAAGCCTGGGACAATTAGGTGGTTGGCACAGACCTACAGATGAAGGAAAGGAAGGGGACTCTAGCATGGGTTGACCTCCTACTCCATGCTAGGTGTTTTAAAGATACTGATCATCAGACTAGGATTCTGATCTCTCAGAGGGGAATGCCAGGAGAGGGACAGACTGAGGCTCAGACTTCCCAGGAGGTGAAGATCAAATCTTAGTGCTGAAAATAAATGCCCATGAGGGATATCTAGGCCAAGCAAGGCTTGATGGGTGGCTGTTAGGGACAGGTTTATCTATCTAGACATCTTTCTTCAAACTGGCAGAAGGCTGACTAGAGAGCACAGGAACTGGCTGTGCTGGTGGGAGAGGCAGGAAAGAACAGAAGATGGGTTACCTGACCTCCTGCTGCTCACCTTCTAATCAATTGCCCTTGAGCTACCAGACTCTGCTCTTAGTGAAGGTGGTAACGAAGGAAATTCCCTTTCCTGCCCCCGTGTCTCCCTGGACAACCCCATTCTCCCCCCCCCCACCTCACCATTTGCTCCTGCAGGTGGGGATGTAGGTCAGTAAGAGTGGGTGGATGAGAAAGAACAGAGAAGACTCATCCAGACATGACACCCCGCGGGGCAGCAGTGACAACACTTTAACCTGAAAACTGCCTGAAAATAGACTGTGTGTCTATGACATTATGCAAATCATATGCAAAGTCAAGAAGCCCTCTGTCTCTATTTCTAGCAAACTGAACGTGGCCTTGGTGGAAGCAGCTCTTCCAAGAGTCGCCCACCCAGAGTGACGACTGCACAGCTAGCATCAGTTCCAGCAGTGGGAGACAGGACTCAGGACGCCCACCCCTCACTCCGCACCCAGGGCTGGGCCTTCGGGGCATGAGGACGCTGCTGTCTCTCGTACTGTTGATCTTAATGTCAGTGAGGATATGGAGGAAGCAGAGCCCCCCTCCTTGAAGGCTGGTGCCAGGCAGGACTGAGGGAGGACGGTGCCTGGGAAGGCAGAGATAAGTGTCCTTGAGGGCCTGGGTACCACGAGGCCTTGGCCTTGGGGAAGGGGCGGTCCTCAGCATCAAGGCTCATGCTCCACAAGCCACCTTCACTTTGACATGTTACAGCACCCATCACCCTTCAGAGAGGGCTCTTACCACCCAGATGACCCTCTCCCTCTTTGTACAGGTGGAGAAACTTGGGCCTGGCATCCCCCAGGAAATCAGGGTAAAGCTGAGAAGAGGGCAGTGGGTTTTCTTCCTTCCAAGCCAGGCAGGTTCCGAGGGTCTACGTGACGGCAGGAGCCTGGACACTGGGCCTTCCCAAGGACAATAACCCTGGAGAGCAACGAGCCAATTCTTCGTTCCCAGATCCCGCTCAGCGTTCATGGAGCTCTTTCCCTGCAATTTTCCCACTGCCCTTCTCCAACCATGGTGTGGACACCAGTGTGGGGACGTAAGGACCAGGATCTGGCAGGCGCGGAGGGGAAGGGAAAGGCTGCCTTTGCCGGAGACCAGGAACGCTCCTATTTCCTCTGAGCTGGTCTAAGAGGCCGGCCGCCCGACCCTCTGGGAAGGCGCTGTCCGTTCTGGCGGGATCCAGGAAGGAGGCTGCAGGCGTGAGGCCGACCTGGGGCGGCAGCGCACAGGGGGGCCGTCTGGGGTAAGAGGAACTGGCGTACTCTCCCTGCGTGTCCCTAAGAGGGCGACTAATATAAAGGCAAGAGATTTTCTAGGCTGGGCAGGCCCACAGACAAGGCCCCTCCCAGCTGCCCTCAGTACCTGCCTCCCCATGGCGTGTACCGCCCCCAGTTTCCGGGGCTGGGGCTGGGAGCCGCGGACGAGGTGCTTTCTGAGACCAGACGCCACCGTGGTTGCCCAGGCATGGGGACCTTCAAGTTCTGGGGATGGGAACCCCATCTGAGGGGGCAACAGCGAACAGGAACTGAGCAGGGCGGGTCCAAGCCGCCTGTGCGTGAGGACTCGCGAAGCTCCTCGCTAGGTGTGGCTTTCCGGGCAGTCCCATCGGCGCAGAAGGTCGGCGGGGCGCACGCACGCACGCCGGCGCGGGGGCGGGGCAGGCGGGCCAGTCCTGCCGGGAACCGCCCGCGGTCTCCCGCGGGGGCGGGCAGGGGGGCGGCCGCTGGGCAGCCGAGTGGCCAGCAGAGGGCGCCGTGGCGGGCGCGGCGATTTGGCTGCTCCGATGCAGAGTTGGAACTGAGATTTGGGCCTCCCCGGGGGTTCTCAGCAGGGGCTTGTGGGAACTCTGACCTGAGGCAAAGAGGGGCGTGTACCCCGGGACCTCGTCCTTCCCCGTCCCTCTCCGGGGACATCTGCGACGGGTCACTGCAGAGGCATCCGTAGACTCGGCAGGACTAAGGATTCAACCATCGTTTATTGAGAACCTACTATGTGCTAGGCACGTGTGCCGTGCTCCCACAAACTATATCTCCACATAAGAGAAGTGTAATTTCGACCCTGGAACAGCTGCCTGCACTCAGACAGAAGCATTTGCAGACTGCTCTTAGCAATGCCATCTCCTTCACTCCCTGGCCACAGGGCCTCTTCTGTCAAACTGCCCCCGGTCATTCCACCTCCTGCCTCAGACCTTCTCTTAGGGACTTTCCAGCCTTTAGGGAGCTGCTGACTTCAGTTTCGGGCTGTGGAGTCTCAGGAGGAGTTTGCCTCAAAATCCAGACATAAAATCCTTCAGGAAACTGATTGATGGGCTGGGTGGGTTTCAGTGACCAGAAGACATGCAATCTCTGCCCCAATGTTGTGGGAACCCAGCCTGTCCATTCAGCTTTCTGTTTTTACCCGGTTTCACTTCCTGGTTCTCCACTGGGCCTTGCACAATGCTGGGAGACAGGCCTGGGAAAGTGTCCCCATGGGGATGGTAGAGGATACACACATAAGAACCCTGCCTAGAGAGGCTGTGTGGGGTCATTTACAGCAGGAGGGGCGTAGGTGAGCTTTCTTCACTGCCCTACCCCGGGCTAAGGGCTGCTAGGCCAGTTCCTCCCAAGCTTGGGGCTGTCCTTGTCCCTAGCCTGAGCCCCTGCCCTTTATACCCCTCAAGCTCTACCTCCAATCCACCTCCTTCCAGCCCATCCAAACATCCAGGGTCCAGGTTAACCCACTCGTACATGAACATACATCCTTGACATTTCCAAATGCCAGATTTATGTGTCTCTCTAGAGCCACTGAATTCTCCTGGGACACATGCTTTCTGGGGCCTGGCCAAGGGTGTGGGCCTGGGCCAGGGTCCAGTGGCGAACAGGAACCTGGGTGCTAGAGACTTCTTGGGTGGAGCCAAATTTCTTTTGAGCCTTGAAGGCCCTAGAGGAAGCCATCCCTCAGTCCTAGAGCAGAGAAGGCTTAGCTGCAGAGAGGGTGATGGGCTAGCTTGTTGGCCAGAAGGCCCAGGGCTGTCTGAGCCCAGGATGGCCACTAGCATGGGTTAAGGCAAAAAATGGAGCTTGCATAATTACACTAGGAGGCGCTTCACACACTCCTGGACTCAGATAAAGTTATTTTCAAACACCCATCTTAAGGCAAATTGCCAGAGGCTGGGGCATAAGGAGTAAATGACACTGATGAACTTAGCCCTGATGTAGGCTGAAATTTCTAAGAGAACTAAGAAGCCTTGGCTGGCCGGGTGTGGTGGCTCATGCCTGTAATCCCAGCACTCTGCAAGGCCGAGGCGGGAGGATCACTTGAGCTCAGGAGTTTGAGACCAGCCTGAGTAAGAGCAAGACCCCATCTCTATAAAAAATAGAAAAATTGGCAAGGCACAGTGGCACATGCCTATAGTCCCAGCTCCTAGGGAGACTAAGGCAGGAGGATCACTTGAGCCCAGGAGTTTGAGGTTGCAGTGAGTTATGATGATGCCACTGCATTCTAGCCAGGGCGACAAAGTAAGACTCTGTCTCAAAAAAAAAGAAGGAGAAGAAGAAGAAGAAGCCTCAAAGGACATCAGGACCAAATCCTCCAATATACAGATGAAGACACTAAGGTCCCAAGACAGTGAGGGCCCCACTTGTCATACGATGCAAGCGCGCACCCAGGATCAGACCTGAGTCTCTTGACCCCCACCCGAGCCTCTCCCTGCTGTGCCAGGCCTCAATATCCCCTCAGTTATTCTGAAAGTCCTAGGCCTTACCCATCTGACCTGCCACCTCTCTGCTGGCTTATGATCCTGCCACACCCTCAAAAGGACTTCTTGGGTTTTAATGCCCTAATAAGTCAGCAAGGAAGGTGGTGGGAGGGGGGACCAGGCCAGGCCCCAGCTTTCCCAGCAGCTGGCATTTAGCTAGCCAGGGTCTTGTCAGGGAGACAGAAAACCCAAGGCATTACGGAGCTGAGATATAAACCCATGGAAAGAAACTGATGGGCCCTGGCTCTCTGGGGCTTATGCCAGAGATGGAAGCCTGGCAGGGCAGAGTGTCTCCTGAGGGCTGGACAGGGCCCTGTGCCACCCTGGCAGCTCTGATGGGGCAGTGGGGTTGCCCAAGGGTGGGGTAAAGGTACAGGCCCAGGCTCAGAGCCCAAGACTGCGATTCCCTGGCTTGGCCACTCTGGCCCTGGAACCTCTCTTGCATCCTGTCCTAGCATTGGTAGGGGGTGCACCCTGATGGCCATGGGGGTGGAGAGAGAGCCAGGCGTCAGGGAGCCTGCCGCTTTGAGCAGGCCAGACGGCGGGGAGTCAGATTTCAGCCCAGCTATATTTTTGGCTGGATGGGCTGGGGGCCTAGCTAGGCAGGCACAGCTGTCCCATAGAGGGGGCACCCCCTCCCCAGCACACACATTCACACTACCTCTACCCAGACAGGTCACCATCGGCCCCCCACCTCCACCCCAACTGCAGGCAGAGGGGAGTCTGACGCCCCTGGGCTAGTGGATCACTTTGGGCTTCTCTGGACTGTTGCTGATTTTCTGTAGCGTCTTCTTGATCCGCAGCGCAGTGAGTCGGGCAGAGGGGTTGGGGTACCAGCACTCCCGCATCATCTGAGCCAGGCCTGAGAGGACCTGGGGTCGGGGAGAGAGGCAGGGACATGTGTCAGAGAAGATGGAAGAAAGGAGGTGTGGAGGTGGCCCAGTGACGGAGAGACTCAGGCAGGAGAGAAGGGATGAGAAGACGGAAGATGAGAGTATCGGAAAGGATGGTGTGAGGAAAGACAGAGCAGTGAGAGGGGGAGTGGAGGGAAGCAGGCAAGGATGAGAAGAGAAAGATAAAAAACGGGATAGGAAGAGAGTGGAGTGCAAAAGGGGACGGAGAGGGCAGGCAAGACAGAGAGTGAGAACTCAGATCTTCAGGAGCACTGAGACCACCCCCCCGCCGCCCTCTGCACCTCCTCCCTGGTGAGTAATGTCTGTGGAACACCTCAACCCCACCCAACCTCTGCCGTGATCCATGGGAAAGGGCAGATCTGCAAGCTTTGGGGTCCCCACATCCCCATCTGCAGCCTGAGACCCCAGTGTGGAGGGCAGTGTCTTCCAGCCCCTCCACTGGGCTGGGCCCAGTGGACAGTGGAAGTAAGGGTAGTGGGGATGGCCCTAAAAATGAATGTGTGCAGGGAGGAACCCATCCCAGGAAGCTCAGTGGTCCTGGAATGAGCCTCCTTTGGCTCCTGAAAGTGAGTGTATGTGTGTGCATATGTGTGGCTTTTTGTAGTTATGTACACTGGGCAGAAACGTATATGTGTCTATGTATGCATATATATATATATACGTGCATACATTTACTCATCATTTCAGTAAATATTTATTGAATGCCTACTGTACGCCAAGCACTATGATAGGTAACAGGGATGTGCGGGTGAGCAAAAGACATGCCCTTTGTCCTCATGGGGCCAGCAGTCTGGCATATATGCATATGGGTATGTATCTGTGAGTGTTTAGAAGCATATGCATGCTTGTATGTGTTTATATACACATGTGTGTCTTTGTATAAGCATATGAAGTGTTTTGAGAAAAAACAAAGACAAACAAACAACAAAGATGCCACAGCAAGAGACGCAGCAGAGAGCCTCTGACTTTTTGCAGACAGGGTGAAGGGTTCTGAAAATCCCAGAATGAGCAGAGGGGTCCTGAGGATGGGGGGATGGGCCAGGGATGTGAGAGGGAGACGCCAGGGAGGTGCCTTCCACCAGGACACCCAGAATCTTTCCAAGGTGAAGCAGAAGCCTCAGACAGGAATCCCAGCAGTGAGCCACCACCCCGCACTACCTCAGACCCAGCAGAGGCCTCACCGGGTCCACAGCCAGCCGGTTAGGGATGGTGGGAGTCTGCTGATCAACACACACCACCTTCCGCATGTCCTCAAAGCTGGGGTCGTTGGGCACCACATCATAGAAGGGTGGCCTGTAGTCCTCCACAATGCCTGGCGATGGGGGGCACATAGGACAATCGCTGGGGACCCGAGGGAGGCCCAACACCACCAGAGAAGAGCCTTGCCCACCCTCTGTCCCAAAGGCCAGAAAACCAGTTGCCTGGCCATGTTACCCCTGAGAGGGACATGATAATATAATAAATACCTTTATAACTAATACAAATCACTGCCATTTGTTTTGCACTTCCCATGTGCCAGGCCTTGTGCCATAAACACTTTACATGCATTACACTGTCAGTCCTCACAACAGCCCTGTGAGGTGGCTACTGTTAATACTTCCATTTTACAGATGAAGAAACTGAGGCTCAGAGAAGTTGAGCCCAAGTTTACACAGCTAGCAAAGGCAGACTCAAGGCTCAAACCCATCTCGGATCCAGCCACTCTTGCTCTGGTCTTTCCTCAGCTGCCTTCCGCCCAGGGCCCGGGTACTGCTCTCAGGCCCCAGCTGTCACAGATGCCCAATGACAATAACACAGAATGTTTACTGAGCACTTACTATGTGCTCTGCATTAAATCCTTACAACTCTATGAGCTAAGGAATACTATTAGCCCTGCTTTATAAGCCAAGAAATTAAGGCCAGAGCATTTAAGAAACTTGTCTAAGATCAGCAGATAGTAAGTGACAGAGCTAGGATTTAAACCCAGAAAGTCTAATGCCAAAGCCTGTGCTCTTGACCTCCAAACTACACTTACGGGAGGGTAGCTAGTGGACTGCTGGATGAGGATGCAACAAGGATAAGAAGGGGCAGAAAACATCTCTCCTAAGAGAAAGGGATTTTTATCCAGGTCGGCCTACAGCCCTCCACTGACCCCGGTAGCCAGGAGTGTCCCCTCCCCATGTCATTCCAAGTGCACAGTCCTTAGTAGGAGCTTTCTGATGATAATGCCTGTGGACCTACCGTGTCGCTGGGGGCCATGGCCACACAGGCCGCAACCTCAGTAGAGCCTTCGCCAGCTGTTCTCCGCATGGCGGGCTTCCAGGCTGGCCCCTGTGCCGGTCGCGTCCTAATCAGTGCTGCACAGAGGCCTGAGTGTGTCTAATGGGCCTTTAATCAGTGCTGGGGCTGACACCAGATTACAGTGTTTATAATGAGCCGCGAATGTGTGCGGGGCTGAAGGAGCTTCCCCCTCCGCCCAGGAGCCTGCAGGCAGCCTCCTTCTCAGCCCTTCCTCTCTGGCCTGCAGCCTGGTCCAAGGGGCCGTAGCTTCTTCCATGTGCCCCCTTCCCCCAATCCCAGCCTCCTAGACCCCGCTCTGGCAGTTCATGCTGAGTCTCAAGGAATCTGAGCCCCTCAGGGATCAGTGACACCTTGGCCTCCACTGTCAGTTGATGACCACTGAGGGCAAATGAAGTCTGCCATGGGGCTGCTCCTGGTAGATGCTCAGTAAATAAGTCCCCAGGGAACAGGGCTCCAATCACATCCCAAGGATTGTCCCCAAGCTGTCAGGACTCCTGGCAGCCCCTCACCATGGGCAACCTCCACAAAGTCTGACAATCCTCCCACCAGTCCCAACGACCACTCATCCTCCATCCACCCCAGGGCTGAGAAGGCACCCACCACAGACAGGGCTGCCCAGGCAGGTCCCTCTGCCTGCCCTGGCCCCTCTAAACCAGAGTCCCCTGTGGCAACCTGCCGCAATAATGGGGCAGCAACAAGCAGGCAGTCCAGCCACCAGTACATACTGTTCTTGGGGATGAGGAAATTGAGGACTGGAGAGCGTTAAGTCAGCACAGTGATAAAGAGCACCGGCTCCAGAGTCAGACTGTCTGGTTTCAGACCCTGATGCTGCCTCTAGCCAACTTTAATCTGTGCCTCAGTCTCCTTATCTGTAAGATGGGGATAATACTATGTAGTCCTTCATTCTATTACAACAATAATGGCCCCTAATATTTAGCTGTAAATATTTTAAGTACTTTACTTGGATTATCTTAACAACTAGAGAGTATTTTTATTTTCATTTTATAAATGAGGAAACTGATGCACAGAGAGGTTAAGTAACCTACCCATGGTCATGGCAAAATCAGGAATGGAAACCAGGCAGTCTGGTTCCAAGCCTATGTTCTTTTTTTTTTTTTTTTTTTTGAGACAGAGTCTCACTCTGTTGCCCGGGCTAGAGTGCTGTGGCATCAGCCTAGCTCACAGCAACCTCAAACTCCTGGGCTCAAGCGAGCCTTCTGCCTCAGCCTCCCGAGTAGCTGGGACTACAGGCATGCACCACCATGCCCAGCTAATTTTTTCTATATATATTTTTAGTTGTTTCTATTTTTAGTAGAGACGGGGTTTCATTCTTGCTCAGTCTGGTCTCGAACTC